>JAOTOM010004911.1:567500-586105 GCA_034440615.1 Ashinkailepas kermadecensis | reverse complement strand
GAGTGTGTGAAGCTATGGTCTGGCTGCTGACTGCTACAAAAAGTGATTAGTTTGAGTGGTGACCGTAAGTGGAATAACCAGCGTTTTTTTTGGGTGTCGCTCTGTGTTTGTTTTTATTGATATCTTTGTTCCCACATTTGTGTCGGAGTGCATGTGAAGCCCATCCTATCCAGTATGAACCCGGAGTGCAAAAATGTTTTCAGAGATAAAATCTCTTAAGAAGTGCCTTAATTCCCACCCCAACATTGTTGACCGGGGATCTTCTGCACTTCCTACAGTAGCGTTGCTTGCACTCAAAATGTAACAATGTGGTGCATACGGAACCAGGCTGTTAAAATAAACAACTTGAACTGGATATGGATGCAATGTTTCATGGGGGTCACAAACCCTTGTTGTGAGGTAGGTGTATGACCACTTTGGTTCGAAAATATCAAAAGTTGAATGCCTGCAGAAAGTGAGAGGTCTTACCACAGGGCAGTATGAAGCTGTCATGGAACCATCTTGGTATTTCTGTCTTAAAGGGTGTTTTTGGAATTTTCGGATTCTCGTCCCAGAATATTATGTTTATTAACGTGATTCGGAAGATGCGATCATTCGTTTTCTCCGTAAATACTTACGTCTCAGTTAACCTTAGCGATAATATCTATAATGCGCCATATATGCCACACCGCTGTTGTTTGTTGCATAATTTATCCATCCCTCACCTGGCACTTCTCAGACGTGATTAAAGGGACATTCAACACTTCACGCAGTTGATTCAACACTTTTTCACGTCGAAAATGCTTAATTTCCGCCTCTGCCACATAGATGACACCACCACTATTTCACCGCAACAGCAAAAAAAAAACTAAGCAGAGCATGGCTTGTGGCCGTGATGTACGGATGACGTCACGATAAATATTACGCTTGTTTTTAAATTATAATATATGAGTTTATATTAGTTTAGATAAGAGTAGATTGTATTACGTTAGGTTAGGTTAGGTTTTCCTATTTAATTATTAATTATCATACTGCTTGTTGGAAGTCGTGAGGAAAGACGACGAGACCGAGCAGAAGCCGACTCTTTTAAATATCACTTCGCGGTCCGTCACGATAAACATTACGCTTGTGTTTTTAAATTAAAATATATGAGTTTATATTAGTTTAGATAAGAGTAGATTGTATTATGTTAGGTTAGGTTAGATTTTCCTATTTAATTATGAATTATCATACTATTTGTTGGAAGTCGTGAGGATAGACGAGACCGGGGTCACAGGGGTCACTTTGAGGTCAACAGTTCGAAAATGGCTTCGGTGTGTGTAGGTTGTGATCCAGTGCCATATGATATAATCAAACTTTGCTATAAGGACAACCAAGCGAGCTTAGACTTCCTAGACGCCACGGAGTTCTTCCTGCCGGAGTTGTCTGCTCTAAGTCCAAGGCCTGCAGGTTGCAGGAGAGTAGGCATCGGGAGTGCACCGAGACGTTTCGTGTCGCCAGAAGGAAGGAGAAGAGGTGTGGGTTCGCACAAGCGACTACAAAGGAACTTTCTCAACGGAACCCGCCTGGAACCGTGGCAAGTTGTGTGTTTTATTAATCTGTGGTTAGATAAAGCCAGGACCATCTCATTAAGGTATGTGAACGTTTGTAGCGTTAGCCAATCGAAGCCTCAGTCCCATGCCTATGACGTCATCATACCGTACCGACGTGACTATGACATCATCGTTCAAATTGAAAAGTAAGCATTTACGGCAGTGTAGGATTTCCATATTTTTTTCTTGGTAGTGGAGTACATAATTTTTAACTGGAGTACAAAATGTTGAGCTGGAATACAAAAATAGCAATGCACTTGCCGACAATTAACCTTGTTTTAATGGGGCTGAAAACCAATGTTAGCATTGTTGTATGCATAAACATCTTGGCAAACATCCATGTCCAAAATTTTGCTGCAGTAAAAAAATGAGGAGTTGTCCATAATTAGGTAGCATTGCTTTAATGGAATTACAAATCAATGTTAGCATTTCATGCTGTTACATGCTCAACAATTACACGTTTCACCACACCAGAATTTTACATGGGACACAAGTAAGACTCACTGGGCAATAATGTAGTGCATCATGCCTTGAACCCTTGTTAAAAATGGGAATAACTTGTGAGGTTTTCTAACTATCAGGAAGACTTCCAGTAGAAAGATGAGTTTAAAATGATGAAAATGGTTTTACAAGCTCCTCACAGCAAGATACAATTAACTGGGGGTGGACCCCATCAGTGGACCCTGGGAGGGATGGCGGGCACCACGAGGAATCGAAACCCATGACAACCGCCGAGCCAAGGCTTTACACCATTCCACCCTCACCACCAACCTCTGCACCAGGCAAACAAAACCTTCTGGCTGATCTATTTACAACAGGGGAGAAAAACCAGGCGTGGCAAACACCACAGCCAACCCCTACTTCTCTGAACAATGGTCTCTATCGTGCGCCACTTCCTGCCACACTCGCCAGTGTGATCCAAACTTATGGAAATACGACTTCACATCTCATGATGACAATCGACAGAGAGTGAAACCGAATGGGCACACTTAGCTATCACTACCAGTACACATTTGGGTACCCACACCACAAACCTAAAAAATAATCAACCCACAAACACTCACCAACTCCATCAGCCCGTCCCCCCCAACAGTTGTCAAAGATGTACTGGAAAATAGAGCCGGGTCTGATTCGCTTACCCCAGCGGTAAAACTACGGCGGATTACCGGGCCGGCAACAGATGGGTCGGAGTAAAATCGGAACAGGTATTACAGACCCTTCACCGACACTGATGAACACCAAATGCAGTTATATTTCAAGGCGCACAATTTATCTTAGCACAGATTTCAAAAATATTATTGGACAGTCATTCATAAGTTCACAAATGGCATTGGTTTCTTGGTGTTGTCACCTCGGAGAACTTCATTGCTCCAAAGCCACTTTGAGGAAATATAAAGTGACTTTTTTGCATTGAACGGGCTCATGGTGTCTAAAAAAGTTGTCTCTTTAACAAAATGACCTTCGATTGCGCATTCAAAGCATCTTAATTGCCAAACGGGGCCTGAAATATTTACTCCGGCGATACCAAGTACCGCCAGTTTTGCCAACTAGGGATATTTGCCCATGACTCAGAATAATAAATATTGAATAAATGTTGATTAATATAAATGCATAATATATAACAATAAATATTGATAAATATTGAATAAATATTGAATAAATATTGAATAAATATTGAATACATATTTAATTAAATATTAACGATATAGTGACACAAAAGTAGGATCTTCTCACATGACGTCACATGCCGCCAGTTGTAACTGGCCAGCGGAGACGTTTTTAGCGCAACACCGAGAAACATGTCTTGGTATGGCATGCTATACAGACTGTACGCGTTTCAAAGTTTTGTTATGGTCGACAGGGGTTGTTGGTGAGTGGGCGCATACGGACTGCTGAAACTGCTAGTTGTTTTCAGGTATGGACTTAGAGTGGTAGAACTCAACCAAACAATGTTGTTCTTCCTTTTCCCTTCTGGAGTACAAAATATTTCATTTTGTCCAGTCACAATCCTGGAGTACAAAATTTATTGGTATGCATAACACCAACAAACGCCAGTTTTTCCAACACTGATTTACGGAGAAAACGAGTGATCGCATCTTCCGAATCACGTTCATAAACATAGTATTCCGAAAAAATCCTGCAATTCCTAAAACACCATTCAAGAAAAATTTACCACCATCTCAGTGGCTCCAGTTCATCTGAATCCCTTTCAATTGTTTCGGACAGGGACAGATATCAGGGGTGCTAGGGGCATGTGTCCCCAGTGTCCCCTCAGATTTTTGGCCAGAAGTCTGACCTTCAGTGTGCCCAAATGCCCCCTAAATTTTGTTTCAGACAGTTCCACGATGACAATTCTAGATGGTCCAATTGGACATTCATTGCATGGGTAGGCTTTAATTGAGTATTTCCCCTCCTTACTTTCATGGACAAATATTATTACATCAAGCAACTCATATGATAGTGTAAAGTAATATAAAGTGCAATATTAACCAACGGCCCTGACCGCTAACGACCAGAGTGGGAAACTTACTTTCCGGGTTGGGAGTCGGAGTGCATACCGATTTCTTCCGGAGTGCATTTTCATGGACATTATTTTTTATGCATGGAATCTGTTTACCAGTAACCGACCGGAAAAACCTAAATCAGTACCTACATAATATGCATAAGTAATATCATTCCCATTTTTGGTCAAATCAAATGCCAAAACATACAAACAAAGAAGTGAACAATGGATGGCACCGCCCGGCGTGACCGGTAATAATCGGCACTGTTTCGTTTCTTATAACTCACAGGAGAAATGCGTTTTCCTTTCACTGTTGGTCTCAGTACAAGGCTAGCCATATGAAAAACAAACAAAAATACTTCACACTTAACCCTCAGCTAAGAGCGCATACCTACCTACGCAGCCAATTTCCCACGTAATACGAACGCAACTCCGCTACCGCACACGCCACAGTTGGATGTGATCAAAGCAAAGGATCAGTCAAGGTCTTGTGTTTACTGTTAACTTGTGTAGACACTGTTAACCATGTGTTCAGAGTTGCTAATGGTTATGACGTCATATACAAAATACCTTGCATTGATTGGTTCACAGACAGATTTCAGAACAGAAAACGCTAACACAGCCAATTCTGATCGGTGGCCTCCGGGACTCCGGAGAACGTCTCTTAAAACTGTCAGTTTCCCACTATAGGGTGGGAGAAACACTTGTATTCCGAGACGCGGCTCCAGAGCCTGAGAAGTGTTCTAAGTGCGCATGCGCATCATCCTGCAAGTTGCTGTTGGCGCGTTGTTGTCGGCAATTCCGGTGGTTGAGATTGATGGAGTGTGTGAACATGTGGTCCGGCTGCTGACTGCTACAAAAAGTGATTAGTTTGAGTGGTGACCAGGGTGGGAATTAAGGCACTTCTTAAGAGATTTCATCTCTGAAAACATTTCTGCACTCCGGGTTCATACTGGATAGGATGGGCTTCACATGTACTCCGACACAAATTGAAATGTGGGAACAAAGATATGAATAAAAACCAACACAGAAATACACCCAAAAACGCCGGTTATTCCAATTACGGTCACCACTCTAACCACTTTTTGTAGCAGTCAGCTCTCAACTACCGATTGCTGAACCTCAATTTCCTCAAATCTCAACCTCAATTGCCGACAACAACACGCCGACTACAACTTGCAAAAAGATGCGCATGTGCACTACACTGTTCTCCGGCTTTGGAGCCGCGTCTCGGAAAAGCTGTGGTTATGCCACCCAATAGTGGGAAAGTTTGACAGTTTTAAGAGACGTTCTCCGGAGGCCCGGAGGGCACCGATCAGAATTGGCTGCGTTAGCGTTTTCTGTTACGAAATCTGTCCGTCAACCAATCAATGTAAGGTAATTTTTATATGACGTCATAACCATTAGCAACTTTGAACACGTGGTTAATAGTGTCATACTGTAAACAGAAGACCTCGACTGATCCTTTGCTTTGATCACATCCAACTGTGGCGTGTGCGGTAGCGGAGTTGCGTTCGTATTACGTGGGAAATTCGCTGCGTAGGTAGGTATGCGCTCTGAGCTGAGGGTGAAGTGTGAAGTATTTTTGTTTGTTTTTGATATGGCTAACCTTGTACTGAGCCAAAAGTGAAAGGATTGCTCCTGTGAGTTATGAGAAACGAAACAGTGCTGATTATTACGAGTCACTGACCGGGCGGTGCCATCCATTGTTCACTTCCTTGTTCCTATGTTTTGACATTTCATCTGACCAAAATGAGAATGATTTTACTTATGCATATTATGTAGGTCTGAGTTAGGTTTTTCTGGTCGGTTACTGGTAAACAGATTCCATGCATAAAAAATAATGTCTATGAAAATGTACTCCGGAAGATACCGGTTTGCACTCCGACTCCCAACCCGGAAAGTAAGTTTCCCACTCTGGTGGTGACCGTAAGTGGAATAACCAGCGTTTTTTTTGGGTGTCGTTCTGTGTTTGTTTTTATTGATATCTTTGTTCCCACATTTGTGTCGGAGTACATGTAAACGGACGATTATCAGAGCATTCCTTCCCAACCAAACCCTACCAAACGTCTCGAAATCGAAACATGTACTATCATCAAGGAAACTTTACCAGGGAAGTTACATAAAGACACAGTATTATCTCTCCTTCCTCATTCCAGCCGCACAGCGGAATTATACGGGCTCCCCAAAAACCACAAACTAGAGGTTCCACTGCGCCCTATAGTGTCGGCGAGTGGTGACCCCCTAGACAAGTTATCTTGGTTCTTGAGTAAGATTCTCGTCCAGATACTAGCGTTGGTTCCCGCCCATCTAACAAATTCGGAGTCGTACCTGCAGAGGGTGAAAGAAACGTTTCCTACAAAACTTCCGGAAGGCAGTATTGTTTTCACCATGGACGTGAAAAAATTATATGGCAGCATTCCGATAAAGGAGGGAATAGATGCTGTGATTCGTCTAATCGAGGACAATCTGGATGATATTTGTCTTTTCGGGATTGGGGTACAGGACTGTGTGAAATTACTAACACATATTTTCAGCAATAACCTCATACGTTTCGGTAGCTCCATGTACAAGCAGACAAAAGGAGTGGCTATGGGTAACCGATGTGCACCTGCTTTAGCGATTGCTTTTATGCACCGCCTTGAGTCGATTTTCTTAGCCTCGTATGATTTGAAACCAGCTCTCTAGATGAGGTATATAAACGATATTTTTGTTGTTTGGACACATGGCTTGGCCTCTCTGCTAGACTTCTTTGCAGAAATTAGCCAACAACATTCCAGCATCAAGTTTACCTTAGAACACACTGGTCATAGCAGTTCGATTCCTTTCCTTGATACGTTGTTTGTAGTTCAGGCTGATGGGAGCTACACCACCGAGCTGTACTTTAAACCAATGGCAGCCTCCATCATCTTGCACTATGATTCGGCCCACCCGATGGCCACTAAAAAGGCCGTTCTAACATCCCAAATGAGGAGAGCAGCACGAGTCTCCTCCGATACTATTTCATGCGAGCGGAGCCTTGCGAAGATGACTACTCTTTTCCTGGAAAACGGATACCCAGTACATCGGGTACACTCCGCCGCTCGTGCTGTTCACCCTCACAACAGTAGTAGGATAGGTGGGCAACGTCGCCATCAAGCGGGTAGCAATCCCAACTATGTTTACATGAGACTTCCTTTTGTCGATTACCAACTATGTCGACAGGTAAACGCAGCCATCCGTTCGTCTCATCTAAACCATGTTAGGGTAGCCTGGACTAGCGGACCTACGCTGAAATCTTACCTGGTCCGCTCAGCCATAGAAATGCCGCCATGCCCTGCTGGTAGGAGAACGTGCCACACCTATATCAACGGGCTCAAAGGTAGATGTACACGAAAAAACGAAGTTTACAAAATAACGTGCAATCGCTGTCTTGGAACATTTTATATCGGTGAAACCAAACGTAGCATCAGGGATGGGTACAATGAGCACTTGGGAGATGCCAGACTTCGGAGAGCATACACTCCTTTAGGCGAACACATGATCGACAAACATTCTAACATGGAACACAGCGACACTAACACAAACTTCAAAGTAGAAATTCTAGCAACAGCCAGGGACAACGCTGATCTGAAGGTCCTCGAATCTCTACATATACGTAATCTACGGCCGCAACTAAACACGCAAACGACGTCTTGGTATATCACATAAAATTACATAAACAAATTATATATAGCATGTATTACGCGTTATATTGGATATATGTCTATATATGTGCGTGAGGGTATGCATAAATATGTATATGGACCATCGGCTCGGGCTTCCTCAGAGGATTCCTTCTTGACATAGTTTGTTTCTGGTTTGGAGTTTCTGTGAGTGTCTGCACCACTGAGGAGGCTTTTCTGCACTTCACGTGTCTTTTTGCACGCTTTTTATCCCGCGTGATTATTTCAATTGTTTAAACTTGAGCTTTTTTTAATCACTCCTGACGATGGCCCCTGGCCGAAACGTTGAGCAATAAAGTACAACCCTTATCGTTACTTTTGATGTCAACTCAGCACCTGGTATATTGAAGGTCGTATATATATTTTATTTATACACAATGTCTAAAACCCAGGAGCATCTAAGAGCCATTCTTCGTGATATTGAATATGACGTCACTACGACGAAAAGCTACTAGGTAGGAAAACTACCTAACTTGATTTTACCCTTGTACTGTGCCACCGGCCACACACAATATTGGGCAAATTTTTCTTAAAAGGTGTTTTTTTGAATTTTTGGATTTTTTTTCGCGGAATATTATGTTTATGAACGTGATTCGGAAGATGCGATCATTGGTTTTCTCCGTAAATGCTTACGTCTCGGTTGATCTTAGCGATAATATCTATAATGCGCCATATATGCCACACCGCTGCTCTTTGTTGCATAACTTATCCATCCCTCACCTGGCACTTCTCAGACGTGATTAAAGGGACATTCAACACTTCACGCAGTTGATTCAACACTTTTTGACATCGAAAATGCTTAATTTCCGCCTCTTTGCCACATATATGACACCCTACTATTCCACCACAGGGTCCGTATCGAAACATCCAAAAAACTAACATCCAAAGACAAAAAGACCAATAACCAAAAGTCCAAGAACGTAAAGTCCAGGAAACATAACATCCAAACACCGAAGGTCCAAAGTAAATAAAGTCCAAAAACCGAACATCCAAGGATCGTAAAAGTCCAAAGACCGAAGGTCCAAAGCCGCAACGTCCAAGATCCAAATATCAAGAAGTTCAACAATAGTTGGCGTACTCTCGACAAGGCGGAATAATTGCCGCCTTTATTGAAAGCATGCTCAAGGCAGTGACGGAAGCTTTCCTCTGTATCAACAGATGGCAGGACCTTCCAATAGATACAGTGGAAGGCGGTGAAACAACGAGGTGAACGTGTTTGAACTATTGCGGTTCTCGGAGATGGGGTGGCTGGCGATTTCATACCTGTGAGGGAGGTTCAATATTACCTGGAAGCAAAGTCCAAAATGCGAGTGAAGAAGGTAATATCGTAAGTGATCATCGAGTCGGGACTGGTACCGGACCAAGGTGTTGATACGCGTTTGGAAATTAATGATTGTTTATGATCATGAATGTGGAGAAATTTATCGCATTATATCTGCAATTAATCGCGTATAGATGATTAAGGACTACGGAATCATTCCTGTTTGTGATGTCTAAAATCGTGAATGGATTAGCTGATGTTAACTTAATGATGTTCTTCTGTTTAGGGCATCACAGGGAAATTTTCCTTACATTTTTTTCTCTCAGAGTGCCATGTTTATGAATATAACCAACATGATGAGATTATTTGCTGTGCAAATGCTTACTTTTCAGCTTGTGAGCAAAATAGTGCCAAGAAGAGGCTTTGAGTTAGGTAACATAGCATGAATGGAAATGTGTAAAAATAGAATAAAAATGTGGCATAACATAACCTAACCTAGCCTAACCTGCTTTTGGAAAAATACTCCCAAAAATAAACTTGGACAATTGTCAAGGAATTTATGTTCTAAAAATCATCAAAATAAAAAAGAAACCTAACCAATACTCTGTATGGAGGAATGTCAATTCAGCATTCAAAAACTGGTATGTTCCACCATATTTCAAAATAATTTATAGCTGTGCAATTCTCAGATCAGGGGTGGCTGGTTATTCCATGCAGGTGAGGTAAACATGCATTTGCTGTGCTGCCTACTGGTGGAAATGTATGTTATAATAAAATATTATTCATGTAGCAGTCTGTAATGACATACTTTGTTGTGCTAGTTGCACAGTGGACCACATATGTATTTCATTGGTTATTTGGGTTTAGGGGGCACATTGACTGTATTCGTCATACAGTGCCCATCCATGTATGTATTTATAAACTAGTAATGATGGCTGTGGCCACATTCCATGCATATTGTGCATAACCACCAAGGTTATGCACCATGTATATGGTGTGTAACCCCACAGGTTATACATCATGCTCATAAAACTGGGTCATACCATTCCATTCCAAACAATGGTAGCTGATTTGGCTGGATCCTGGGCCACTGCCAGCTATTGAGTGATTTTGTCAGCTATTTGAGTTCAGGGGTGCCATCAGTAGGTGCATCATAGGATGCTTTGCCTTGATATGACAAAAAGAGGAGGTGCTTGTTCAGGTGATCCAACATCAGCAGGCTGTAGGTAATCCAACATAACAAATATGCTAATTGCTTTGGAGTGGCAGTTGTCAGATGATCAATATATTTGAAGGCATTTTTTAGTCTTTCATTTTTGATGGATATAGACTGGCCTAATAAAGCTGTGACTAATTTCTAGGTTGACCTCAATCTCAGTTGGTATTACTTCTATGATATTTACGTTTGAACTGGAATCCTATGTTAGCAATAAAATTGTGTTGCTGTGGATATATTCTACATTATGGTAGACATACATGAACAGTTCTGCTTATTATCCAGTATCATGTGATTTTACCCATCTGCTTCCCAGAGTTTGCTGGCAAAATACATGGCAAAGGACTGCCAGAATAGCTTTCTACCCTGCTATAATATCCTTTGTTTGCCTTTATGTTCAAATTATTGCATGTGAAGCTTCATGGTGCTATTTTGGCACATTTTGTGTCAAATAATATGATTCTGTCTGTCTGAGTCTGACATGCCTATTGAAGACATTTTGTGGCTATATTTGGATGTTCTAAGATCCTCATTTTGCTCAGCATAGTAGGGGGTGGGGAAAGACCCAAGCTGACATTGAGAGTGCCAGGGTGCCTCAGAAGTATACAAATTGACACCAATACTTTTACTGTCTTGAGGGTTTCATCTTGAAGCCTCATCTGCCATCTTGGGGAATCATTCATCCTCATAGCAACTTGCTATATCTGTCCTGATGGATTTCTTCCATGCAGACATCCATCTTGGGGTTCCTTTCCCTTTTCAGTATCTTGTTTTGTTCATAAGGACATCCTCTTACTTCTTGGTGCCTCTCTCTCTGGTTATAGGGGCTCACTTGCCATCTTGGGATCCCCATGTCCTGTTTTTGGTAGCTTCCTATCCAGTATTGAGGCTTCATCTTCCATTAGATATCCAATTTGTAGAGCCCCTTCCCCATTTTGAGGCATTGTTTTTGTTGTTTTTGTTTTTGTCTCTTTCATCTTTGGAATCCTCTCTCAGGTCTAGGGGTAAGCTTCTTTTCTGGTCCTAGAACTCCAGCATCATCTTGTTGGCCTCAGTCTCCATCTGGGAGAGCCTCACAATGGTTGGTCCAACAGACTGGCTTTGAGTTTGTTTGGGGCTTTACAAATATTCATGTTCAATGAAAAACTCATTGGTTTTGGACAGCTTGCTGCCTGTATCAACTTATGCAATATCAAATATCAAATATATTGTATGTTGATACTGTTCATAAGCGAACTTGAAATAACTTGTGTTCGTTTAAGATGAAGGACCACGGAAGTCGTTCAGTACGGGGCTGCCACCCACAGGTCAGACATATTATCCGAGGGTCGAAACCACACTGTCGGGTTAGTCTATTCATATAATCAAATCAAATAGTCTTATAATAAAATTCCAATAGATTTTCTGAAAATTGTGAATGAAGGTCGGTTTACTTAACATAGTTGTCAGATTGGGAGGAGGAATGGCCTGATTGCAAGCACGTCACTACTGGGGAGCCAGATGACCTGGTCCCCTGGAAGCCCACGGTAACCCAATAACCCTCCACCCCCCTCCAAATTGGAAAGCTTTCCTAAGCTTTTATCATTTCGTCAATGTGCACGGTCAAGTTTCGTGCCCTCTCCGGCAAAAAAAAATATCGTGACACCCCTGTCCCTCTTTTGTCATAATTTGCAACAACTCTGGTAAAGCCCGGATGCATCGTTATGCAAAGGCGCAGCAGGGGGGGGGTATAATCACAGGTCCAGGTCCCTGAAGATTATCAGGGGAGGGGATGGTTCACAATACATGAGCCATGAGAGGGTTCAAATGGATCGGGAATATTGCACACCATAGGGTCCCATTACAAAGTTTGAAATTGTTGTGGGCAAAGCCAGCATTGGCAGGAGGATACAAGTGCCCCCACCCACCCACCCACCCCGAACACAAATCATACAAAGTTCCGGCCCTGGTGAAGTCTATAGTGGCCCTTAGTGGCAGGAGGTTCCTCTGGAGGAGCCACATAAAGCCACTGAGGAATCCAACTGCAACACCTCACGCTACCCCCGCCGCTGTAAACAAGACACGATCAGAGAGTAGATCCTCCTCCAGAGACATGCCTCCTCCCATCGAAGTGCATCCCACCCATTCAGCCTTACCCCAGGAGACAAGGTTTGTGTAAAGAAAGCCCCTCTCAGTTGGAGGCCTCGTCATACAAGAAGTATGGCTGTGCCATTGTCATGTACTGGCTTATGCACGATTCGTGGTATGGCTTGAGGTCCTTTCCCACTGAAGCAGTGTTCAAATAATGGTTTCTCGTTAGGTGTGAGGTGTCGAAACGAGTATAGCAGTATGTCGAAATTTTCCATGGAAGCGATGTCGCTGAACACGTTCTTCCAACACACTTTTGATACAACAGCGTGCTTATATGTGTACCTTTTACGACTGTTGCCAGATACCAAATTTATGAATAACTATTTTAAAGATAACGATACAAAATGTATATGCCTACCAACTAAGCATGTATGACAGGCAACATGATAGGTAATCATCATATCTGGAATTGTTTTAAGAGATGTTCATGTATCATGATCGGGGACGAGTGGTCTAGGGGCAAGATGCTCGTCTCACAATCGAAAGGTTGTGGGTTCGAGTCTCACCTGTCGCTACTCTTCGCCCGCGACCAATCGGCGTGAGAGATTGGCGACGCTACATGACTCAACGGTCGACGTGTCGTAAAAACCAATAACCAACCATGTATCATGATCCTCAATGGTGAGCATAAGCTTGACATTTATGAACGAGGTACTGTTAGAAATTAGATATGAAGACATCATCAAGAAGTATCATGTCGATGCTTCTTTGGAAGGGATGTCAAATCAGTGTTCAAAAAGCGGTATTTTCCAACCAATTTCACACATAATGTATCACAGCACTGAAAACCAGTGGAAAATGTGCTTTTACTGACAAGCCTGCCTCCATCTACACTGACTTCAAGCTAAACGCCGCTATATGACCTATGCAGTCGATGCGCCCTTAAACTATAATACAATACAAGCTAAATGCCAAAAAGGCAAGTGGATTATGTCCGTGCAGGTCTCAAGTATCATGCAGTAATCTCACAAGTACGCGTGGCTGCGTCCATGGACTGGGATGGGCTCCGGCTGATGGGATGGAGCGAATTAGTTAATATATAGCTAGCGATATCTGTTAATGCACTCAAAATACTACTGCTAACATTTCATATGCTACGAGGGTGGCTGCTCCCTCAGTGCCACCCTAGTCCAGTACATCGTCTTCACATACCCCCGTGACCCTATCCCTATGAAGTAAGTGCCGCGAGAGGAAGTTTGTCACATTCCGCATTCCCCAGCCTGAGCTTGTGGTCCCGGGCTGACAAATACGACACTGCTCCGAAGGAAAAAGACGAATATATATTATATATATATATATATATATATATATATATATATATATATATAATATTATATCAGATCGTCTACCAATATTGACGTAATCATCACCTAAGTCCCAGTATCGACCATATTTAAATGGGCATTGTAACAAGTACATGTGATGCGAGAATAACAGAGTAATAATGTTCGTCGCTTCCCTGGACACCCTCTCTATACATCTCTATACACACATATATACATGATACGTCAATGCTCTCCAAGTGTTCGCGTGTGCGGATGAACGAGTGAATGATGGGGTGAGTGATTGTGCCGATGGGTGATTACGGAGTGAATAAGTCGGCGAGTGTAGGTGGTGTCTGTACAGTATCGTGTTGTATAGGGAACTGGTTTTATCAGGGTCCATGAAGCATTTTGTTTAAGGGAGACCTTTTGTTTCTGATTTCAATGGGTTCTGCAATTTTTAGTTCCGCCGTGTCTTCAAATCCGCAAGATTGTGCTGCTGAGCGTTGTTTGAGTCATGGTGTGTTCGGGATGATTTGTGGCGAAATGTTCTCCAAAAGTGTTTTTTTTGTTTTGTTCTTTGCATCTCTGAAGTGTTCCATGTATCTGTCCCTAACCATGCGTGCTGTTTCCCCAATATAAGTTATCAGTGCTGTCCCTTAGGTGCAAAGTTCGCACTTAATTTTGTACACCACAATTTTGGTGTAATATCTATCTTTGAGACAGGCCAAACAGCATTGGCACGCTCTATTGTCTGCAGGGCATGGTGGAGGGTCGAGGGCAGATTTAGTCGATGTCTCCGAAAGTGTCTTTCCGCTTCTCCAGGCTACGCGCATTGAGTGTGGACCTAGCGATGGCTGTGGCTACCTTTTTTGTCAGAGAATCATCGATAATGCTAAACTGATGTATGTGGTGTCTACGGAACCATGTGAGCTGGATGCGTTTGTATCGTGGGTGTGTTGACTTGTCGCGCGACGTCTGCATTTAGCATTGCGTGTCAATACTCGAAATTTTGTTATTCTGTATCATGCTATGAGGATAGCCATTGGATAGGAAAAGACCTTCGATTTTTTCGATACCTTTTTTAGGGGGTGGGGCCTTATCAGTACCTAGACGCATTGCTCTCAGCAATTGAGCATACATAACGGAACTTTTAGTTTGGATAGGGTGAACCGATTTGTATGGGAGGATAATAGGAGCTGCCATCGGTCTAATGAAAAGTTCTGTTGTATAGGTCAGGTCACTGTTGACCGTTATAATTGTGTCGAGGAAGGAAATTTCGCCGTTGATAGACTGATCGCTTCTCTCTATGGTAAATTTTAGCCTAGGATGGAAGCGGTTCATGTCTGCTGATGCGGAACTGTTCGCGAAGTTCAGTAAGATAATCTCCTGCGTCTTTTAGATGGGCTGGTACAAAGATGAGAAGCTGGGAAACGATTTTATCTAGGAACCAAGTCTGTTCATCCAAATGGTCGCCACATGCCGAAACCATACGTCTGAGGGCACGTCAGGTTTGTGGGTTTTAGGGTGGCCATAGAGTTCTGCTGTGCTGGAGGAATTTGTTTTGATAGCTTTGACAGTTTTGCATGGGATCTTTGCTGCATTGTTTCGATAATCATTTTCTTGGTAGTCGCTTCCAAACGTTTAGTCGGGTTCGTCCCTATGTGTTCATATTGTGAGGTGATTTTCGAAGCCTTTTCTATATAGGATTCCCGTGTCATGAGAACAAAACCTTTTCATTTATCCGAGCGTTTTACGATGACGTTGGGATCTTTGCGCAACTGTTTGAAAGCCGTTAGGTCGTCCTGTGGGTGGTTTGACTGACATTGGGTACGATGGTTTTTGAAAATGCTGATGACTTTCCGTTCTAATGATCTAAGTGCCGACTAATAAATAGCAATACTAGTTTGTGGTGCCATCCTTGTAGTAGTATCACTGAATCTGGGCGCTAAATGTGGTACTATGTGATGGGCTGTCTGTGTAGTGTCAGTGTGGGACTGTTGGTGGTGGGTGCTTTGTGTGGCAGATGTATCGGTCATTGTTGGTTGTGAGTGCTGTTGTTGCCCACGCTTATTGTTCATTTCCTTCTTCGAACGTAGTGCAAAGGCTCCCCTTTCCAAACCTATTTCTACCTGCCTTATGACATGTCGATTAATGCTACGAGTGAGAGCGAAATTGGGCTCTTTGCTAAAAAATAAGACAACATTTGGGATAGCTTGGCCTGTGAGATCAAGCAACTTAGTTTTATCATTTGACTTATCAACTATGAGTGTGTCTGGCGGTGTAGAGGTTAGCGTGTCACGTTGCTCTGGAGCAAGTGGTGCAGTGCGCTGGGTGGGATAATAACCAGAGCCGCTGCTCATGCATCCTATGCACAGCGAAGAAACATCACACATTTAAAATGTGTGATCTGCCTGTATGCCTCTCTGTGTCTGTGTGATGCGATTCACGTAACTCAGATACCTTGCCCTCGAGCGCTCATGCCGCTCTATATGTTCAGCAGGGCGAGCTTCAACCCGACGAGCCGTAGGAGACTGTCAGTAGATTTCCTGACTGACCTGTCGACCACCGCAGGAGGCAACAAACATCCTTTTGTGTGTTGCGATGACTTCACCCGGTGGGGTGAGGTTTTTCCCTCTGTTCAACATGAAAGCGACCATTGTTGTTGCCACTTTGTTGACTCGCGGGTTCTTCGTCCGATACGGTTGTCCCTGCAACTTGCACTCGGATTGTGCGGACGATTTTGTAGGTCAGATTGTCCCCGAGATCTACCGTATTATGGATGTAAAAAAGACTAACGCGATGTGTCATTACCCACATGGAAACAGCAAGTGGAAGCGAATAATGCTCACCATCATTGACGTATTCGTGAAATGTCTTTCAGAGAACCATGTCGAGTGGGATCAACACCTGCCGTTGTTGAAGATGGGCTATCGCTCACAGGTGACCCGGTCTCTTGGCTAGTGCGTACGCTCTGATGTTTGTGTGCGAGCCTCGCTTACCTGTATATTCATAAATCAACGCCCCATTTGCGTTCAAATCTGTTTCTGTGACTCAGTACGTAGAAGATGTGTATGGCTGTCTTCGTGACATGGATCAGTATGCCATTCAGATGTCTGGCAGGAGTCACACTCGCGACAAGGGGGAGTATTGGCGAAAGTTCAATCCGCGAATTCATCCGAAAATTCAATGAGTTCAGTCAGGGTGGTCCTGTGTTTTGTACAAGTATGTTTTTCGGCCATCTGAGTGTATCCAGCCAGAGCGTCATCTTGATTAGCAGTGATGGCATGGTGCGAGTTCGGTCTATAGTTAGCCTGGTTTTGGTAGCTGTAGTAATATGCTCGTTCTGACCTTGTATTGCCCTTCGCACGGTGTGCTCGTTAGGTCAGCACGCGTGTCAAAGTGTTCAGAGCACGAATTAAAGTCGCTGTGCTAAATCAGAACTACGTGGCACGGCGACCAGTGGCCCATGGTCGAGTACCTTTGACAAATTAAATGGCTGGGCGTTTCTGAGCGGAAGGTGTGAATGCGCATTTGTGTTGCGAAGTCTTCACAATTCTCACTATGCTGATGCCCACAGACATCGATCTCCAGACGGGATCGAACGAGAGCCAATCCAGCAAAATAAGGAAGTGTGTTGGATGTGATCGTGCGGACGGCGGCCATGCTGGTTGTGATGCCGGTCGCGTGACCGACGGCTGGTTGCATTCCCCGGCAGTTGGCCGGTGCGCCTCTGTTCCAGATGGCGCCAGCAGCTCGGTGGTTAAGCTGAGCGTCTGGCATGCCAGAGGTAGGAGTTCGATTCCACGCGGTGAGCGCCCTTCCTGACAGGGTGAGAGGCAGGTGACGCCGTATGGCCCCAGCTGCTGATTGCGTTGTAAAGCCACAACCAACCAACCAATCGACCTCTGTTGCGTGGCATTCTTGACCTTGACGTCGGTTAGTTTTTTGGACTTATTGTTTATTGGGGTTTAGGGGCGCATCGACTGCAGTGGTCATGCAGCGCCCAGTTTTTTGGGCTTAGAGGCACATCGACTGCTTCGGTCATACAGCGCCCATTGACCTTGACGTCGTGTCTGTTCTGTCCGTGCCCACGCTGGTTTGTAATAAACGACAGTAGCATGAAGTTCAGAAAGCTTTTATTTCGGGAACGTCTACAACTTTACAAGTACAGCTCCCGGGGCCGCTCTTGAAATGTTCCCCGGCAAAATTGGCACCTCGCATGTCCGCGGCCTGCGATAAACACCGTCGTAATGCAATCCACGCATCCTGCCCCGTGGAAGCATTGCAAAATCACTCCTCTTCGGATGGTTCTCGACCATGCCCTAAGGCACACCGCACATCTCTGAAAAAAACAATTCGATCAACAGGCGCAAAACCAAAGTGCCCATCTAAACCAATGTTATGAGCACAACGCCTTGCTGACGCCGGCATAACGAGTGAAGCATGCTAGCGTGGGACCGTGAAGTAAAGCCTGTAAATCGTCAACGAACGCTTTGCAATTGATCTATCATCAACAGAACATTGTTATCATCTCATTGCTGGTGGTCGAACTACATATAATCGCGTGTGTGCTTGGCTTCATTCTGTATAAATTACTCTTGACAAATCTAAATGAACTTCAAGAGCCTATTGCCATATTTATATGTTGTTGAAGGCATATGTTGAATACCTACCCCGAAAGTAACAGGTATAGGTTGAAGCGGGAGCGGATGCAAGTGGCACGCTGCGGCGGCATGTACCCCTCACCCCTATGGGGAGGTGCCCCCCCCCTGGTCGGGAAAAGATGCCGCTCTTGGAAAGCTCGAGTGCATCCCCTTCCATTTTTTTTATGCCAAAGGTGCCCTGAAACGACAAGGCACCCCTTTGAAGTGCAGAGGCGCCCCCCCCCCCACCCCTCGAATTGTTCAACCAGGGGCTTCCCTTCGAGAGGAAAAGGAGGCCCTCCAGGAATGCCC
>JAOTOM010004911.1:375000-562500 GCA_034440615.1 Ashinkailepas kermadecensis | reverse complement strand
CAGCATGTCAAAAATGCATTTGAAAATACGTAGATTCAGTAGTCGGCAGGTAAGTAGTCGCTTCTGATGGCCCGTAGACCATCGTAATGGTCCGTACACACTCGCAAAGGACCGTACACTGTATGACCAACGCAGTCGATGCGCCCGTAAGCCCAAATAACCAACCAAAGGACCGTACATGTTCGCCGGGACCCGCAACACTCGGAAAGGCCCGTATACGTGCGCAATGACCCTCGCAGGGACCAGTCAACGTTCGTCGTAACGGTCCGTAGGTGTTTGTAAGCGCCCGTAGACGTTAGTAAGGGCCCGTATAAATCAGTAAGGGCCCGTGGATATTCATAGGGGCTCGCAGGCATTCATGAGAGCCCGCAGAAGTTAATAAGGACCCGTGGACGTTCATACGGATCCGTATAGGTACGTTCGTAAGGGCCCGAAGAAGTTTGCAAGGGCCTGCACACCTTTGTAACGGCCCGTAGAAGTTATTGGCCCGACAATAGCCTCAGTAGCCATAGGAAGTCCTGTTGGCCTTTCTGTCCCCGCCATGGTGATCCAGAAGTACGAGCTCACCTTACGACGGCTTTACCAACAACCGGGTTGCATTTCGGCAGAAGGCTCCGTCGTAAATATCTCCAAGTACGGGCTCGCAGACGTTCTCAGGGACCTAACAGCCTGGGTGGAACAAGGAAAGGATTCATTGACGTCTTAAACCCCTACGCCCCTGTCCTCCAGGGCTCTGGGTCATGGGCATAACCACTGGAGGGGCTTGGGGGACATGTCTCCCACCCCCCCCCAAACTTCTGACAAGTGGCGATTTGTTCCCCTCAATTTCTTTCGTGTCCCCCAAGCCTCAGCTACCTGAGCATGATCGCCGTAAAATTATGCTCAGTAATTTATAAAGTAAAAATATATAAGCAAGATAATCACAAAATCTCCGAGTGGTAAATCATTAAACGTTTGAAATTTCTGCTTCCAGGCCATTCTTGAATAACATGAACCGTGGCCATCTTGTGACTTCGCTTGGGTGGAAAATTGTGCCTTGCGAAGGAACAAATTTACATTATCGCAAGGCTTTATACGTCTTAGGCTGCAGTCCCCTGCACATACACCGGATATATCTTGAACAAACGTGATTCTGGATATCCTTGGGTATCTTCAAGACCATAGAGGAGAGTCATGGGCAGCCTTAAGCACGTACGTCAAGTTAACGGGGTATTCGTATTCGCATTCAGGCAAAAGGTTAGCTTGATTTATTAGATGGCGATATTGAAGCGATATCGACCGAACGCGAGGTTCGGTTGCTATCGTTCCAATTTCCATCAAATGGCCATCGTTCGACGTGTCTTGTTATACGGTATTAGAAAGCTAAGCAATCGAATTGTTTTTCAATGGCAAAGGCTAAGCTGATCGGCCCAATTTTTTCCGTTTTCGCTCAAACCTATCCAAATTTGGTATCAAGCGATAGCTAGTGGTTAACACTCGAGTGAAACCGGGACACGTCAAGGTCAAAGGTTTGATTGAGTTCTTCGATGACTTGGCGTTTCGTCGCTATGGCTTCACATTTCGGGAAATGGATGCCATTCTACATCGTTTGTTGTGCGGTATCAGAAAGTTGATGATTCCAAACAATCTCGACCGGTCAAAATTAAAGTTGGTTTCTTCGGTCTCCTCGCTTTTTTCGCCCAGGCCTACCCAGATCTACTATCAAGCGATAGCCCATGGTGAACCCTCGAGTAACATTTTGAAGCCTGGATATGTCAAGGTCAAACCTCAAAGTCAAAGGCTAGTTTGAATTGTTAGAAGCCCTCACGACTCGTCGCTATGGGTTCAATTTGCACCAAGTGGGTGGCATTCGACGTGCCTTGTGCCGTGTTATAATGTTACGAAATCGAACTAATTTCAAAGATCAAAGATCAAACCGATTTCTTCGGTCGCCTAGCATTTTTTTCGGCCTAACCTACCACATCTGGTATCAAGCAATAGCCCGTGGTGAACCACGAGTAACATTTCATGTCGGGACATGTCGATATCAAACCACAAGATGGAAGGATGGCTTAAATTGCTCGAAGTCCTCGCGCCTCGTCGCTATGTCTTCGATTTTCATCAAATTGGTGTTACTTGACGTGCCGTGAGGTACTCTAGCAAACTGTTCAGAAATCACATTAATTTTCAAAGTCAAAGGACGAAATCATTTCTTCAGCCGCCCGAGTTTCTTCGTTTTCTCACAAGGCTGCCCATGTTTGCTATCAAGAGATAGCCCGTGGGCAACCCTCGAGTAACATTTCAACCAGGGACATGTCAGGTCAAGCCTCAGGGCTAAGGGTTAGTTTAGATGCTTCATTCCTCACGTTTTTTTCGCTATGGATTCAATTTGCATGTTGTGGGTGTCATTCGACGTGGCTTACAGTATGTTATCAGAATGTTCATATATCGAAATAATTTCGAAGGTGTCGAAGGTCCAGTGTGTGTACAATGATTCAGTGTAATAGGAATAGAAGGATCAAATCTCTTTATGTCTGCAGCCGTTGTGATAGGAGGCACTCATATCCTATGTGACTCGTAATCTGCTCGTAGTAACCTGCTCGGACGGCGCTATCATCGCTGGTTTTTATTTATACTCTCACATCGCTGTTCCGGACATATAAAAGATATAACTTTTCAACTTGTCTGCTTTCCTCTTAATGGTTCAATGGAAGTTGTGAAATTTTCAAGAGAAGTCACACTTGAATGGCACGATTTTATAACCAGCCGAAGTTCATACTCGCGAGAGAGTAATCTTGTAATCAGGGATAGATCAAGGGATTGTCACGGGGGCACTTGTCTGGAGGGGCGCCATTTCTGTGGAGCGGCGCCACTGCGAAAGCACCTAGGGGGCGAAAGCAACGATTTTTTGTTTGGGGGGGGGAGGGCTACCACTCCATCCTGTTTAAACATCCCGCGTCCCTGGTTTGTTCCCCTCCCCTCAATTTTGAAACCGTGGCTGCACCCATGCTCTGGGTGTTACCGCAGTCCAAAATCCATAGTGATCAATTGTTCCATGTCGACAGGAGTCATGCCTAGCCAGCTCGCTGTACGGCCAATACTATGTGTCCGACTGAAGCACGCAAGGAAGGAACAGCATACACCCGTATTTCTCCCTTCACGGCTACAGAGCAAGTTGTCACGTGGCGACCGCAGATGCAACTTACTGCCCGTTAACACTGGACCGCGGTCATCGTCTAGATATGTTGTGACGGAATGCCTGAAAGTGAAGCGGTGCAGCGTACCTTCCAATGGTGCTGTGAAGTGGCACAGTCCATTTTCCTAATGACTATCCATGTCAAACCCTCCGTGGAAGACAAGTTGAGAACGGATTGTACCTACCATAAGCATAGGTTTAGGTTTCTGAAAATTATTGAGAGTGTGCAATACGCGAAGGCAATTGGTGGGCCCAAATTGATTGAGGGGCATAGCACACAGGGTCCCATATTAAAAGTTGAAGCTATTGGGAGGGCAAGACCAATATTTTTTTTTGGGGGGGGGGGGGTAGTGCCCTCCCAAAAGCATACAAAGCTACCTCCTGGTGCTTACATGATGCTGGTGAGAGATCGGTCGTACCTTTATGTTCGACATGATGAGTTAGCTGACTGCCACCTGTTGTGGTGCACAAAAACATCTTTCCACTTTCTGGTTTCACTTTGTAATCAAGTCCACCATGCTTCTATCTAACACACCCGACGGCCCCGACAGTGCGCCCGCGGCACTAGGGTTGGTGGCGGTACTCTCACGTGCACGACGACTGGAGTACATTGTACCCATGAGCTGTGCATTCCAGCTGTTCTAACTACACCAAATCTGACTCAGCAGAGTTCAAAAATAATGTGCCCAGAATACATTGTGGGCTGCTACTCGGGGCTCAGCTCACATCAGCAACAGGGATCCACTGGCAGGTCACCATGCCTTGATATCGTGCCAATGTTTTGTTGACGATCGAACACGTTAATATCGGTCTGTCCAGGTAGTTTCCTTAATGATGTTCTGTCAAAGAACTCTTGCATTGTTCAATCGTGACGCCTGGTGCATTTCTACGCCGCACTGATATTTATTGCATGCAAACTCGGTATAACTATAGCGCTATATAGACGGTACTCGCCATATAAACGGCCCTCTAAAGGGCACCGAACCTGGCAAAAACAGACAAGACCTTGAAACACGCGTTGTAGCACTAATTAAGCACACCGGGAGCTCTAAAAAAAATCAGGAGGCCCTCAAAGCACACCGTGGCCATGCCATCACATAAGGGCCATAAAAGCAGGCCGGACCCGCAAAAAGCAGTATGGTCCCTAAAAAGAAAAAAAATACTGTTCACTAAATAAACACATCGGGGTCTTCGAAAACGCCCCGGTAGCTTAAAAGCGTCGGTGCACAAAAAAAAGCAATAAGGCCTAAAAAGAGCCGGGATGGTGGAGTGTGCTCGATGTGTGTGCACAAATGTACTGGACCCTTAACAAGAATGGATTGGAGCCCTATAATCAGACGTGTTCTTTTGCACAATTTTTTAGGGGCATGCCCCTCCCCAATGCTGAATTTTGCCCCTCCAATAGTGAATTTTCCCCCACCACCACCTCCATTATAAAATGGAAATGGGCATGCAGCAAAAAGGATAAAACTGCGGGCTGCGATCGAAGCGGGAGCCCTGATGGCCCCGCCGATGGTCCCACCGATGGTCCCGCCGATGGTGGACCCGCCGATGGCCCGCCAATGATCCCGCCGATAATCCCGCCGATAATCCCACGAATGGTCCCGCCTATGACACCGCCGATGGCCCAGGAACAGTATTGACGTCCGACCGTTCATTCCGACCACTTATTATACCGACATCAATCCTGTAGCACTTTGGCAAAAAATGGAATAACTTGGGAAAATCTCACCATACAACTGGGGGACAGTTGTGAAAAGTTTCTTCAGAAAGTTCCTTCATCCGTGGCATGGTTTCTTTACGTAAACAAGAAGAATTCAAATGTTCACTTTGCATACATACCTATGATGTACTTTATACGCAAATTGATGCGTAAATTAATGGCACAGCAAGAGCACACTGGGGCAGAGCTCGAGTGCATTTCACATGGACGTATTATGGCATTCTGGTACCAAATGCCATTTCCGTTCTCGTTCCTGTCGTGGTTTCAATTCAGGTTGGCCGTGTTAAATACGTTCTGCCCTGATTCCCCTGCCAGCGATATTGATATGCAGATCCCGAGACATCAGTCTCCAGTTGGCAGTTTCCTGTTATTATAGCTGGCTGGTTCTAAGTCAGGAATCAACCATAGATGGCCAATTGGACTGATACCTATAAATAGGTATCAGTCCAATATACCGACCAACGACAGAACAGCCGCTCAGGCAATCATCTGACATAGTCTCTCCCGATATAATGCCATAAATACTCATAAACATCCACGTTTTGTGCCTATTAAACCAATCGCTATATCCGGTTATTCCCGGCAGTCACAGTCGGAACTCAGCCATGACTTCACGAAACATATTGCCAATCGGCATCTAGTGAGTCAACCCTTGAAATCGGTTAATCAATCCCCGTTGCCTGTAATTATGCGGTTTCTAGTGGTTAAACGTGTTGTTCACATGGTTTTGATCGTATTTTCAACCACATATAACTACAGGCCATCCATTTGGGTTTCCACACGAAGTGTCGCAATTCATTCATCAGCAACACGGGATTAATGGAAAAGTTCTAGGCTGGATTAAATTCATGGTTCAGGAGAAGGAAACAAAGGTAGTGTGTTTCCTTCACTGGATAAATGGATACCAATGGATCACATGAAACAATGGATATCGATCTGAATGGAAGATTCTTGAGTGTTGTGCTACAGGGCTCCGTTCCAGGTCTTCTTCTCTTTATAATCTTTGTGAACAACATTGAGATAAGGCTGAGGAAAATGCTGCTTAAATTTGCTCACGATATCAAGCTGGTAACAATGGCTACACAGCCGGTCCCCTGAATGGATCCGGCCGGTCGGTCGGTCCTCCAGTCGGCGGTCTATTTGAGGTCGGCCGGCCGGCCGCCCAGCGATGCTTCGCCTGTGCGCTTATCAGTGAAGTGGGGTCATTAGCAAGTGATAACACACATGCCAATTCTGACGTCCCAGGGTGTGCGGTGCAGAAGGCAAGCTTCAGCAGGGGGAGGGGAGAACAGAACGATAATTTGCACCTGTCGCCACGTTTCGACTGGAAAACTCTAAACTGTAATGCATGCAGGGCTAACCTTAGGCGTTTGTAATGACTCGCAAACATGCATAAGGGCCCATAGGTTTCTGGAAGCGCTCGAAGAAATTCGTAAGGACCCGCAAATATCAGTAAAGGCCCATGGAGGTTCATAGTGGTCCGCAGCTATTCGTGAGGGCCCGTGAGCGCATATCTGTATGCGCTCATAGACGTTCGTGAAGTATATCGTGAAGGCCCGCATAAATTTATAAGGACCAGTGGACGTTCGTAAGGATCCGTATGCGTTCGTAAGGGTCCGAAGACGTTCGTAATGGCCTGTAGTCCTTCGCAATGGCTCGCAGACGTTCTTAAGGGCCTGACAACAGCCTAAGTGGCCATAAGAAGTGCTGTTGGCCCTTTTATCTCCGCCATGGTGATCCCGTAGATGACTAAGTACGGATTAGTAGAGTTCTCTGGGACTTGACAACAGCCTGGATAGAACAAGGAAAGGATTGATTGCCATCGTAAGCCTTTCTTCCCCTGTCTGTGTTACCGCAATCCCAAATCCAGAGTGATCAATTGTTTCTTGTCGACAGAGGTCCAGCGTAGCCCGTTCGCTGTTTGTTCGACTGAGGCACGCAAGGCAGGAACAGCATAGTCAGGAACAGGAACAGTCTTTCTCCCTTCATAGCTGCAGAGCAAATTAGCACATGACGACCGCAAATGCGATTTCCTGCCCTTGAACACTGACCCGTGGTAATCACCCTGATAAGCTGTGAGAGAAGACCTGAAAGTGAAGCGGCGTAGTATATCTTCAAATAATGCTGTGAAGCGGCACATTCAATGTCCCAATGACTATCCATGTCGAACCCTCCATGGAAGACAATTCGAGCGCAGATTATGAACACCACAGGCTTAGGTTTCTTAAAAATATTGAGAGGGTACAATATATGAAGCCAATGAGCGGGCCCAAATGGATTGGTGAGCATACCACATAGGGTCCCATGTAAAATTGAAATTATTGGGAGGGCAAAGCCAAGATTGGGGGGGGGGGGCGGAAAGTGCCCCCCCCCCCAATAAAAACATCCAAGGCTACACCACTGGTGAGACGCTGGTGAGAGACCGGTCGGACCTTCATGTTCGACAGGATGAGTTAGCTGGCAACTACCTATTGTGGTGCAACTACAACATCTTGCCACTTTTCAGTTTCACTTCGTAATCAAGTTCACCTAGCTTCTAACCAAAACACCCGACGGCCCCGACAGCCTGCCTGCGGCACCAAGTGTGGCGGCGGCACCATCACATGAACTTCGACTCGAATTCCATGAGACCATCAGTTGTACGCTCCAGCTGCTCTAACTACACACAATCTGACTCAGCAGAGTTCGCTCAGCTGGGTTAACCAGGCGTATCTATGCATTCCTATAAACGTATCCAGACAACTTATGTGCAGGTCATTGAAAAGCTATCTGCAAGTCTGATCCTAACTGCGGCCAGGCTGCTACGATCATCCTTATTTATAATTAACACATAAATAATGTGCCCAGTGCACATTGCAGGCTGCTACTCGAGGCTCAGCTCCCGTCAGTGACAAGAGTCCACTGACAGTTCGCGCCATGTCTCTGTCTCATGCTAATTTTATGCTGGCGATGGAACACATCATTCTGGGTCTGTCTAGGTAGCTTCCCTTAATATTGCTCTGTTCAAGAACTCTTGCATTGTTCAATCGTGGAGAATGATGCATTTTTACCTGAAGTATCGTTCTCAGCTAGATACACTCCTCGCTGATATTTATTACATGCAAACTCTGAACACGATGACGAAAGCGTCGTATAGACGGTGCTCACGATGTTAACTTTCGAATTGCATTTAACCTCATTCTGATGATTGAGCTATGATAATCGGAGAAAAATGACCATAGAAGTCGAGGCAGGGATCCAGTATTTGTCATAGGAAACATGTGTCCGGAGTGGCATCACTTTCAAAGTACTTCGAGTGGCGCATCTGCCTTACGAGGGGTACCTCTGGCTGAAAAATGTCGGTGGGGGAGTAGGTTCGAGCATTCCCGGAAGGGTCCTTTTCCTGGCCGAAGAGACGCCACCTTCCTATGCTGGGGGGGGGCACATGCTCCCAATGCCCTGAATTTCGGCAGAAGGCTCCGTCTTAAGTATCTTTTCCCCGAATTTGGGCTGAAGGATTCACCACGTTGATGTTGATAAACTACCCCTCTTGTATCACAGGTCGGAGTTTATCGCAGCCATGTTAATAATCGCCTCTCTTTTGTTTAACAAATGTTCAGCCATGTTACCAATGTTAATGTTACCAATCATGTTATCATGTTGGCGTGAACCGTTCATGGCAATGTATACATATATACCGGGGTGTTGTTTTGCATGCTTTTAGAGGGGCATGTACCCCCCACCCCAATATCAAATGAAGATGGGCATGCAGCAAAATGCACAATACTGGGGGCTGCGATCGGAGTGGGAGAACCGATGGCCCCGACGATAGTCCTACCGAGCATCGCAGACGGCCCTGCCGATGGCCCCGCCAATGGTCCCATCGATGGCCAGGCCTATGGTCCCACGGATGGACCGCCGATCGTCCCACAGATAGTCCCACCAATGGCTCCGCCGATGGCCCCGCCGGTGGCTCCGCCGATGGCTCCGCCGATGGCTCCGCCGATGGCTCCGCCGATGGCTCCGCCGATGGCTCCGCCGATGGCTCCGCCGATGGCTCCGCCGATGGCCCTGGAACTGGTGACGTCCGCCCGTTCACTCCGGTGACATGCCACTCAGGACGTTTGATTCCAGGCGACTGACCGCCGCCGTCAACATCGCGACGATACCCTGTCGTGCTGCCAGCGAACTGATATCCTGAGACACTGCGCCGACTGGCACCGTATGCGCTGCTGAGTATCCTGCTGCCATTGCTGACACCAGGCCTGAAACCGAGGCTTCCAAGAATCTGTCCCCATGACAATTCTGAATCCGCCCCTGGCAGAAGTCCTCAGCGCTGGCTGGGCCTCCGCACCGCGGAACTTGAATTGTTGAGCTTTGATAGTTACTCCTTGTGCACATCCTTGTTTTTTAGCCAGTGCTACAGCATGGTGTATGGCCCATCATCCAACGCACAACCTTCAAAATGGGAATAATTAGTTTCTGATATATTCTGGCTACATGTGTAATAAATACCTACTTTTAAATTAACCGTGATTTATACTATAACGACTACCTTGCTTATTTCGCATGCACGATTTATACTTGCATGATGGCCACGCACACGTATTTTACAATATGATACACATAGTACGTCCAAAACCGAGAGACATCATAAATGGTTACTTTTTAGAACAGCTACAGAGACCCGCAAAATACTACAGAAGGAGCAAACTAATACACATGCAGTGCATTTAGTTATCGATAATTTTAAACTGTATTATTTCTGTGATGTCGGCGAATCAGACGGCCATACAGTGCTGCACATTTGATGTCTTGTACTGTACTTACATGGGTGTAGGATCTTATTCAGTTGGGAGGGCTTCAATCCAACAACTTACAGCTCCGACCCCACCCACCTTGGAAACCAGCCCCAACTTTGGAAGTCAAACCCATTGAAATTCTAGCAATGCTGCAAGCAAGCAATGCTGGATTAGTATGTCGTATTCGACAACCTAGTAGGTGCAAGATTGCCCAAAATTTATAATGAGTGTTGACGACATTTTCACGGTTCATCTAAGTACTTTTTGGTATTGGTGGTGACTGACCTCTTTGATAAATTGAAATAGTACAAGCAATCATATTTTAAGTTCTCTCAAATCGATAATTACATTGGTCATTTAGCACTCATCGCGATGTTGAGTTTGCTTTGATGGTTGCATGTTGTTTCCTTTTGTACCGTTTTTAATCCGCATGGATCGACGGAAATTTGATGTAACATACATAGATATCGTAAAAACAATGATGAAATTAGGCACAATGCGAAGAGAAATGGGAAGAAGTCGTTTCGGCACTAAACGCATTCTCCATGCCTACGCGATAATAGTTTTGCGATTAACCATTTTGTGTATCTTTTGTCCCCGGATATCCTATAGCCAGTGGCGTCGCCACGAAATTCTTCCAGGGGGGGCAATATTGATAGGGGGCCTCCTGCTCCCGAAAGGGGGCCTCCACTGTGTTAGGGCCATCTATTGCTTTTTTAGGCTCTTAGTATGGTTCCAGAATGGGGAACATGGCTTCATATTGATGTCTTGTTTGTTCTTGGCATGGTGCATCATTTACGCAAAGCGCAATAGCAAGAATCTTTTTTTCCGCTAAGAACTGAGCCATACCAGGGTATAAATAAGCAAACGCACTGGCGGATCTAGCCCACCGGTTTGGGGAGGGGGGCCAACTTTCGGTTTTCGGCGTCAGCCCCCCCCCCCCCCCCCCCAGTGGCGTACTTGGGAAGTGCATCAGAGGAGGGGTCGAAGGGATTTGGAGGGAGCCCATTCTCCCACTATTTTTGGTTAAAAGCATCGGATTTCTACCACTATTTGTCAGATGGACCCATTTTTTACAATAATAATTAATGACAACATAATTTCCTGTGTAGGGGCCCCAGCCTACCTCCACCGCTTCTAAGTTACGGGATTTGTGTTCTTGTTTACCAAAACGTTCATGTTCACGTTCAACATCTTGTACCACGTCAACGTTCGTGCAGGTGTACACACTGGCAGATCCGATTTTGTCAACTCTTGCTGTAAGCAGAACTTGAGCAGCATAGAACCCTCGATGCGTGTCAGAATGTACTATGCTACCATATTGGCTTCCAAACAATTATAAAAATACCTTTAAAATTGGAGATACTTTCATCCGGACGATATTTTTAACCTCGGCAAAGGTTACTGCATTTTCATTCAGTTTACTTCTGTTGGTTTCGGGGGGCCAAAAGACCCTTTTAGGCGCTTCGGGGGAGCCATGGCCGGAATGGCCGCTCCCTGGATCCGCTAGTGAATGTAGCCTGTCTCTTCATCTTAGCAACCCAACACCAACATACGAAACATGCTGCTCAACTGGGCTCAACTGGTCACTCGCACAAAACATCCTGTTCAAATTCCGCTTTCGAAATCTGGCTCACTGGGTCCGCTTGCCCGTTACTGGCTAAACAAACTTCATGAACCTATCTGACGAAGGAATAATGAAACTGCTGATTTCGTCATCTCTTGCTGTAAGCAGAACTTCAACAGCATAGAACCCTCGATGCGTCAGAATCTACTATGCTACCATATTGGACTTCCAAACAATCATAACAAAATACCTTTAAAATTGGAGATTATTTCACCCGGAAAGCTATTTTTTAACCTCGGCAAAGGTTACTGCATTTCAATTTAGTTTCCTTTTATTGGTTTGGGGGGGCCAAAAGACACTATGGCCCCCCCTTTGAAGCGCTTGGGGGGGCCATGGACGGAATTCCCCCCCCCTCCTGGATCCGCCAGTGCCAGTGACGTACCTATATTTGCGTCAAGGGGAGGGGGGGGCAAACGTATTTGGAGGGGTCCACCTACTCAATAAAAAGTCTTCCGATTTCGACCACTATTTTGTCAAAGTGGACCTATTTATATAAAATAATTAGTGACCAACTAAATTATCCTGTCGAGGGGCCTTATCTACCACTATCGTTTCCGATTCGTCGGATTTCAACCCTGGCTCCCCCATCCTGTTCGAATGTATTATTTTGGTATCCCTTGATAAGTCACCATGCACTGCTGAAATTACACCTACACAGATCACTTTAAAATGTAAAATTTACCAATTTCAGACATTCCAGTTCATAATGCCCGGTCGCCACAAAGCCAACGTTAGTGCATGTGCACACCCATCTTGCGCATTCGGCGTATTCGCCACACTTCGTGCGATGCTACGGATTCTGCTGGGCCTCCTACGCTTTGCTAATTGCTGCCACATGATAGACTTGCGCCTTATCTGACGTGATGAAATGCTTTGTATGGGCGTTCGCTGCAAAAATTCGATTAATTAAATTCGATCATTAGTTCCCTACTTCTCATCTTTTATGATGAAGAAATGCGGATACCCGCTGAGCTTTGATGCACCTCATATATTTGATTAAACATGCTTCCAGGTTGGCTACCGAACCGAGGCCCTGCCTGAGTGTACTTCTTTGGACCCGTTTCGTATTTCTTCGTCTACGGATGTGTCTTAGGGCTCCAATCCATTTTGTTCGAGGCCCAATGCATTTTCGAAACCCGTGCTCGTTTTAGGGTTTTGTTGCTTCTTTGTGCACCGATGATTTTTCTTAGTTGTCGGGGCGCTTTCAATGATCTCAATGTATTTATTTAGTGCCCGGTATTTTTGTTCGTTCTGGTACCATGTTGCTTATTGCGACCCCAGCCTCTTTTCAGGCCCTTGTGCGGTCGCATGGCCCCTGTGTGCCTTGAGAGCTTCCGGTGTTTTTTTGTGTGTTTTTTTTTAGAGTTCCCGTTATATTTATTTATGGCTGCAACGCATGTTTTAGGGCCCTGTCGCTTTTTGCGAGACTGCGCTTTGGAGGGCCAGTTACATTTTCGGTCCCCGTTGTGCTCTTAGGGTCCCGCTGTGTTTATTTGGGGCTTCTGACGCACATTTGTGGGGCCCAGTACGATTTTGGGTCTTCGGTACGATATTTATGGGTCTTAGCGCAACTTATCGCGCCCAGGCGCGTGGTTCCGGGCACCCAACGCCAGTTATCTGGGGTCAACGCGATTTTTGTGGACCTCTTCTGAATTTTCTTTAAATTCCGAATCTCGGCCTGACTTTTCGAGTCCCTGGAGCCATGTTTTTCCATCTCACCTCGATTTTCTTCGAGCTCCGGTATGTTTTTCGATGCCGTACGCGATTTTTCAAGGCATCTGATGATATGTTCGGTGCTCCAGAACCATTTTCCTGACCAGGACTTTTTTGGAATCCCTCCTTATTTTGGAGGGCTCCGGCTTTCTTTTTCGGATACCGATGCGACTTTGGGGGTCACACGGTGCTTATGTGGAGCCCTAGACGCCAATTATTGGCAGCCCCGACGTGAATTTTTGATGCCCAGACCAAATTTGTGGTACTACCGATGGGAATTATGGGTCCGAGCGCGATATTTGGTGGGACCTGTTGGAGTTTGTGGGGCGCGTTGTACTTAGCTGTGGCCCCAACGCGATCTTGGCGGTTCCTGTTGCAGATTTTCGGGCCTCGGAGCGAGTTTTCTGGGGCACGCCGCATTTACTTGGAGCCCCTACGCGAATTCTGGTGGACCGACGCGAATTTTTGTGGACCCAGCGCGACTTTTGGGGGCCTCAGCTCGATTCTTGGGAGCATATCCCTCTTAGGAGGGAGGGGCATTTGCCCCTTTGATATGCCACTGCGGCCACCGAAGGAGTATTTTGTTCAACCGATGGCACCTTTCGGAGTGTAAAAGCCCTCCGGGTAATTTTTGCCGGAACTGTTCTTAATTTTCCGGTGCTGGGGTCCATTTGATCGAGTCTCGGTGTGAACTTTTGGACATCGAGTTCTATTTTTTTAAAGGTCTTGATGTGATATATTTGATGTGATAGCCTCCTTTGCAATCCAGGGGGCCTCCTTGATAATCCTGTGGGCCTCCTTTGCAATCCTGGAGGCCTCCTTGACAATCATGTGGGGCTCCTTTGCCATCCTGGGGGCCTCCTTTGTAATCCTGTGGGCCTACTTTGCAATCCTGGGGGCCTCCTTTGCAATCATGAGGGCTTCCTTTGCAATCCTGGAGTCTTTTGCAATCCTTGGGGCCTCCCTTGCAATCCTGGGGGCCTCCATCGCAATCCTGGGGGCCTCCTTTGCAATCATGGGGCCTCTTTTGCAATCCTGGTGGACTCCTTTGCAATCCTGGGGGCCTCCTTTGCAATCCTTGGGGCCTCCTTTGCAATCCTGAGGGCCTCCATTGCAATCATGGGGGCCTCCTTTGTAATCACATGGGCCTCATTTGCAATCATAAGGGCCTCCTTTGCAATCCTGGGGCCTCCTTTACAATCCTGGGGGCCTCCTTTGCAATCCTGGGGGGCCTCCTTCGCTAGCCTGGAGGCATCCTTCGCAATCCTGGGGGTCTCCTTTGGAATCCTGGGGCCTCCTTTGCAATCATGGGGGCCTCCTTTGCAATCATGGAGTCCTTTGCAATCCTGGGGGCCTCCTTTGCAATCCTGGGGGCCTCTTTTGTAATCCTGTGGGCCTTTGCAATCCTGGGGGCCTCCTTTGTAATCCTGGGGGCCTCCTTCGCAATCCTGGGGGCCTCCTTTGCAATCTTGGGGGCCTCCTTTGCAATCCTGGGGCCTCCTTTGCAATCCCGGGGGCCTCCTTTGCAATCCTGGGGACCTCCATCGCAATCCTGTGGGCCTCCTTTGCAATCATGGGGCCTCTTTTGCAATCCTGGGGGCCTCCTTCGCTAGCCTGGAGGCATCCTTCGTTAGCCTGGAGGCATCCTTCGCAATCCTGGGGTCTACTTTGCAATCATGGGGCCTCCTTTGCAATCATGGGGGCCTCCTTTGCAATCCTGGAGGCCTCCTTTGCAATCCTGTGGGTCTCCTTTGCAATCCTGGGGCATCCTTTGCAATCCTGAGGGCCTCCTTTGCAATCCTGGGGGCCTCCTTTACAATCCTGGGGGCCTCATTTGCAATCCTGGGGGGGCCTCCTTCGCTAGCCTGGAGGAATCCTTCGCAATCCTGGGGGTCTCCTTTGGAATCCTGGGGCCTCCTTTGCAATCATGGGGGCCTCCTTTGCAATCCTGGAGTCCTTTGCAATCCTGGGGGCCACCTTTGCAATCCTGGGGGCCTCCTTTGTAATCCTGTGGGCCTTTGCAATCCTGGGGGCCTCCTTTGTATTCCTGGGGCCCTCCTTCGCAATCACGGTGGCCTACTTTGCAATCCTGGGGGCCTCCTTTGCAATCCTGGGGCCTCCTTTGCAATCCTGGGGGCCTCCTTTGCAATCCTGTGGGCCTCCATCGCAATTCTAGGGGCCTCCTTTGCAATCATGGGGCCTCCTTTGCAATCTTGGGGGCCTCCTTCGCTAGCCTGGAGGAATCATTCGCTAGCCTGGAGGCATCATTCGCAATCCTGGTGTCTACTTTGCAATCATGGGGCCTCCTTTGCAATCATGGGGGCCTCCTTTGCAATCCTGAGGGCCTCCTTTGCGATCCTGGAGACCTTTGCAATCCTGGGGGCCTCCTTTGCAATCCTGGGGGCCTCCTTTGCAATCCTGGAGGCCTCCTTTGCAATCCTGGAGGCCTCCTTTCCAATCCTGGGGTCCTCCTTCGCAATTCTGGTGGCCTCCTTTGCAATCCTGGGGGCCTCCTTTGCAATCCTGGGGGCCTCCTTTGCAATCATGGGGGCCTCCTTCGTAATCACGGGGTCCTCCTTTGCAATCCTGGAGGCCTCCTTTGCAATCCTGTGGGTCTCCTTTTCAATCCTGGGGGCCTCCTTTGCATTCCTGGGGGCCTCCGTGCCAATTGCTGGCACTCTCTTGATTTCTGGAGCCTGCTATCTTCTCCTAGGTGACTCCTTCTTCGAATTCGGGGCTTCCTCTCATGTCTTGGAGGCCTCCTCTCATGTCTCGTCGGCCTCCTTGGTGACTTTTTTCCTGTGCATTTCCGGATAGGGGCCTCCTCAAATTTCAGGGGGGCGGCGCCCCCCCAGTTTCACGACAGGGGGGGCGACTGCCCCCCCCCCCCCGGTGGCGACGCCCTTGCCCATAGCCTATCCGGGGATAAATATTTTCCATTTTCCTGTTTGCCATGAACATGAAACATTTTTCATGGAAAACAGGAAAAGGGAAATAATATTTATGAAAGAAATGTTGTTTTTTTTAGATGACAAAATATACTGACCCAAATTAAGAGATAAATTAGTATTTGAGTGTATTGATCGAACCAGGGCTGACCACTCCCCCCCCCCTCCATACACCCAACTGATCTTGTCCTATACCCCTGTGTACTCACCTGCTTGTATTCCGCCTTCTCGTTGGCAGAAACCATGTTTGCTCGCATGTGGCCTGGTTTGTTCACAGCATTGTTTTTTTCCCTGCCCATCTGCACCGGCTTCTTTCCTAGACAGCAGTGCGGTCTCAAACCTTCAGTACTTCAAGATTGACAGTCCACGAGCAAGTGTGCGTCTATAATAATACAAGGAGAAAGTATGCAGTTGCAAGGTTTTCGTTCACCGTTGGTGACGCGGGGCCAATTCAATATCGACATTTGTTCTGCTAATTGAGTTTAGAAACGCTATGAGACATGTATGAGATCGATTTTACATCGTTCACGACGGCTGCTTCATTCCACCACATGTCTACCTTTACTAGTAGGGCACTGGTACTGGTAACGGTGTTGAGGTAGCAAGGGTCGTGGTGTATTATGATGGGTTACAGGGGTGTGCTATGGTCACACACATGCATTTGTACATCTTCATGGTGTCGTAGTCTGGCTGTTGGTGAAAGACCGCGGCAGATGGCAAATGACGGTGCCGTTCCTAAATAATGCTGTGTTGTATGCTATGTGCCCTCAGATTACTAAAGGCGAATGCGTTGTATTATTTTCTTCATCATGGAATTTTTCAACAGCTATCACACCCTCATCTTCTCATGACAAGTCATGAGAATGTGAAGGTCAGAAAGCGCCTGACTTGATTTAGATTGCCAGATATAGCCATACTTAACACTTATTCGTCCACACACCTTTCCCAGGCAGCGTTCACCTTACATGTATGGACTAGCTGTTCAGACAGAGTGAGCGAGCGTTGCGAGCGAACGCAGTGATACAAAAGCTAAAACCCACTTGGTCTTGCTTGCATGGATTTTGAGGATATCTTGAACTAGGGCTCTTTTCAGGTGATATTGGTATTAGATAAACTGACGTGAAGACGGTGGGCGGTGCGTTAGATATATTTAAATGGCAACTGCACTTGGTCTGGATTAAATATCGTCATTCTTTTCATGGTCAAGAACACATGCAATAAATGACATAAAATTGATTAAAAAGTTGCGTATAAGAACTCAACCCTTCATATTGAATGTTAATATTAATAATATGCTAAGAGTTCGCCACCAGGCATCGGGGTGCAGGTGGGCTCGCAGATTGTAAAGTAGCTTTGCTCGTTGATATATGAGCAACGGAGTAAACGTGACTGGTGAACACACATATAGAACGATACGTTTCGAAAATTGCATTCGCTGTTCTTTTGTCGGGCTTTCAATGGACTCGGATAATTGTCTACCCCATGGTCTTCTAGTGGTTATATTTTTATATTCCTCTTCAGCATCACATCAATTATAAATGTATCCCATCAGCAGATTAAGTGGCCTAAATCTTGCATACAAACATAATTGAGGACAGGATCCATAAACACGCACGCTGGAGGGCCTCTGACACAACGCGCAGAGGACGGGGGGGAGGATTCGGCCCCCGCCGGTAACATTTCTGAAACTACTGAAGCTATAGGTACACAATTTTGACAGTAGATTATGTTTGTAGTGAACTCGTTGCAATACAATTTGAATGGTCCCAGGCCTTCAAGATCAAATGAGGTCGTGAGGCCTTTAAGATCAAATCGCCTGCCTCATCGCACCGCCTCTCCACCGCACCGACGAAGCCTTTGCGACCTCGAACGTTCGCCGGCCGTCGCCCGGTCGGTCGATTTGACACCCACGCAATTCTTATATTTACTCACGGATTTCGACTTTTTGTTGCATATGATGCGTTTATCAATCTTTAACGAAGTCACCAGAGTGCATTACAATATCGCTGCCTGTTTATGAGATAACGTAACAAAAAAAAACCCTGAGAAATGGGCGGATTCCACCCCTTCCCCTTCGGTGCGTGTGTTAAACAGCTGCATCTTATACGTACATCAATCCTGTTGCACATTGCCCCGAATAATTGCCATGAAACAACACCCATATATATATATATGAATTATATTTCGACAAGTTATGCATAAGTGGCACAGTGATAAAACAATATTTTCATGAACAAACAAGTCACCAATGTCTCGGCCACAGGCCTTTAGGGTGACACAATACAAAATAAAAAAAAAAAAAATAAACACACTATCATGCGCTCGAAATCCAGCGTAAAAACGTGACACGCATCGCAATCTCTCGCTGGGCTGACAAACGATATATTTCGAAACACTGCGTCAATTCGCGAAAGGCGACACAACAGAATACACAAAACCGTGGATGGCATTCGACAATGCCAGATCTATTATCATTCACATCGCCCTGTGTGCATGCCACGGCGCGTTATGCAGGTATGTGCGACACCGATAATTGCATCAATAGTTCACCTGGGTTTGTCAAACTTGCCAGCATGATAACGTACCTGGCGCAGGCGATGTGCTGGAGATGCAGCGGGCATCTGACCCGGACTAGAGAGTTTGACCCACACCTACACATGCAAAGATACACACACACACACACACAGGGATGTAACCACTGGGGGCTGAGGGGACATGTCCCCCAATTTCTGAAAAGTGGCGATTTGTCCCCCTCAATTTTTGCCATGTCCCCAAGCCTCAGCTACCTGAGTATGATCGCCGCAAAATTATACTTAATCATTGATAAAGTGAAAATATATATGCAAGAGAATGACCAAAAATATTGGAAACCGATCAAGCCAATCAACGGGCTTCACAGGCTATCTGTCGCCACAAAATCTCCGAATTGTAAATCAGCAAACGTAGAAATATCTGCTTCCAGGCTATTCTTGAATAACATGAACCTTGGCCATCTTGTGTTATCGCTTCGGTAGAAAATTGTGCTTTGCCAGGCAACAAATTTGCATTATCACAAGACTTTATTACGTTGCATTCCCCTGCGCAAATATTGATATATCTTGAACAAACGTGACTCTGGGTGCCCTTGGGTATTTTCAAAACTATGGAGGAGAGTCATGGGTAGCTTTAAGCAAGTACGTCAAGTTAACGTCGTATTCGTATTCGTATTTAGCGAAGTGTTCGCCAGAGGCGTATTTGCATGGGCATCGGCATTCAGCGACGGGTTTATGATCATTCGAATCAATTACCACAAGTGATTCTGCTTGCACTGAACACGATGTAAGCAAACACATAGGTCTCACATTACCACCTTAACGGTCAAGGTACAACGCAAACCGGTTTCTTCGGTTTCCTCCCTGTTTTCGTTTTCACCCAAACCTGCCCGAATCTGGTATTGAGCCTGTGTTGAACCATGGCGTAACATTTGAAACCGGTACATGCCAAGGAGAAACTTCTAGGTCAAAGGTTAGCTTGATTTATTATATGGTGATATCGAAGCGATATCGACTGAACGCGAGGTTCGGTTGCTATCGCATCAATTTCCATCAAATGGGCGTCATTCGACGTGACTTGTTATGCGCTATCAGAACGCTAAGCAATCGAATTATTTTTCAAGGGCAAAGGCCAAGCTGTTCATCCGGTCCGCTCAATTGTCTTTCGTTTTCGCTCATACCCATCCAAATCTGATAGCAAGCAATGACCAGTGGTGAACACTCGAGTAACATTTCAAATCAGAACATGTCAAGGTCAAATATTTGATTGAGTTCTTCAATGGCCTCGCGTCTCGTCGCTATGGCTTCAATTTGCAGAAAATGATGTCATTCGACGTCGCTTGTGCGGTATCAGACAGCGGATAAATCGAAAGCATCTCGACGGGTCAAAATTCAAGCTGATCTCTTCGTTGGTCTCACATTTTTTTTCTGGTTTTCATTCAAGCCTACCCAGATCCACTATCAAGCGATAGCCCATGGTGAACCATCGAGTAACATTTTGAAACCGGGATATATCACGGCCAAACCTCAAGGTCAAAGGCTAGTTTGACTTTTTCAAAGTCCTCACCATCCATCGCTATGGGTTCAATTTGCATCAAGTGGGTGTCATTTGACACGGCATGCCGCGACGCGCCTAAGCTGCTTTTGAAGAAGAAAAAAGTGTTGTTTGAAATTTTTTGTTGATGTTTGGAAACCTTTCGGTGTTATTGTGCTTTAAGGTGGTAACAAGAACAGTTTTTACACGCATTTCCTCCATAAAGCAAACAAATGGGTTAGGTTTGGTTAGGCTAGGTTTGTTTAGTTCTTGTTCGAAATAAAAAAATCAAACAAAATGTCCCCTCCATTTCCACAGAAAATAAGTGGTCCCCTCATCCTAGTCACGTTCATAAACATGGTATCCTTAAGACAATTGTTGGGAAAAACACGCAATACTGCAAATTTACAATTTTTGTCAGCAAAATATTATTTTTAACAATGGCAAATCACAAAACCAGACATTGAAAAAGAAGTGACTGAAATCCAAGAGTTTTTTTTTTTTGGGGGGGGGTCCCATATATCTTGTCCAAACTTACCGCGTGCCTAGTTTGTTCCCCCTTCAATTTCGAAACCGTGGTTACACCCATGCACACACACGCATAAAGCGCCGTGGCATGTACACGGCGGTGTGAATGATAATGGATCTGGCATTATCGAGGGTTATCAATGGTTTTGTGTATTCTGTTGTTGCCTTTCACCTTTGACGCCGTGTTTTGCATTATATCGTTCGTCAGCCCAGCTAGAGGTTGGGATACGCGTCATGTTTTTAACGCTGGATTTCGAGTGCATGATTGTGTTTAGTAATTTTTTAGATTTTGTATTGTGTCATCTTGAAGAAGGCATACGTGGCCGAGACGTTGGTGATTTGTTTGCTTAGGAAAAGTTTTCTTTTTCACTGTGCCACTTCTGCATATATATATATATATATATATATATATATATATATATATATATATATATATATATATATATATATATATATATATATATATATATATATATATATATATATATATATATATATATAACCGACAGTAGTTTGCGTTGGTATTCGTTAATATTGTCACCCAGTGTAGTCAGACGAAGATCACATACGCGCAATACTATGGAAGGTACTGAAATACATTGTGGGCCGGCAAGGCCACACCAACAACACGAAACAATAGGAGCACGTAAAGTGTAGCATAGGATACAAAACATTAAACTTCCTGCAAGCAATTGACATTCTATATTTGGAATTTCCTGAACTCAAAAATTAATCAGATCCACAACATCGGATAAAATGTTTTCTGACTTGTGGAGAAGTCAGGTCATTCATACACAAAATTATATAGCATGTCTCCATCTGCGAAGTTATCAGGGCAGGATTTCCACTTTATAATCCTGCATAAAAAGAGGAAAATATATGGGTGCACGAATATGAAGAATATTTTTACCAAAACCTATGACATGAGAATCTCATTCTGCACTTACCAGTGAATGGTGAGCGCTTCATTACAAGCAGCTCATTGCCAGAGGACGATTGAACGTACAAATGATAAAATAGGAAAATAGTTTTCGTCGGAAAATGTTCTGGATGCGAAAAGTCCAAGAAGTCCACTTTCTCGAACCATGGAAGTCATTGCTAGATACATAATCGTCCTGCATTCCCTACGACTATATTCGTACCAGACACACAGATTGGCAACGTGGGCGCATGCAACTGCTTACTTTGTTACTTACACAGTATGAAGCTATCACGGCTGCCAGCAACATGATACCAGTTAGTTAGTTATTAGGGCTTTAGGGCGCATGGACTACATCGGTCATATAGCGCCCTACATTATCCACCAAAATGTCAGCTTGAATTGCCATCACAATTGCAACGCCAACATCCCACGCTATCGTAATAGTTCTGCGTATTGCGTCCGGTTGTTCAAGATGATAAACGAGACTTCACAATGATTGATTCGCTGCCGCCACTAGGAGTGCAGCCGAACTATAACGTTAACCAACGATAAGCTAAACCAGCTCAGAGAAACGCAATGGACGCAAGATTTGCGCGACTACTATAACGTTCCTGCTCGATTATGTGAACTGCAACAGCGTCGGCATTACCATTACTTTTGATGTACACATTACATGGGTGTGGTAAGCATTGTACCCTTTGGTTTAGTGTAAAATAATGGCGTCGGAAAATGAAATTGAACGAATTTCACGTAAGAAGTGTTCGTAGGTGTATTTGGTGGATTAAATATGCATCCAAAACGACATGGAATATGGTGAGAAAGCACACAGCAACACGAGGGGATCGAACGGCCACAATGGACATAATGGGGCGCCGAGGAATGGGAAGACTTATTGCCAGAGTGACTAATACAATAATGCGACTTTCGTTCGATCAGGTCTGCGGCTGACCGGGTACGAAGAGAGTAAAATAGAACATTTGACTGCTGCGTATCACAAACCATTTCATGATCAATTGCGTCGGTGACGCACTTGATTTAGCAGGACATAATCACGCCCACCACCGACCGCAACGCCAGCATGAAACACGTGGCTAGAAAACAGACGCGAAATTTCACATCAATATTTTGAAGCTGGAGCACTTTGGAATAACCAGACATGAGAGCAGTCATCGCGCGCGACGTAAAGCTCCGGTGACTGAAGATCTGGTATACCGGCACTCCATCAGCCATGCGGCACCGGGTGTCGAAAGTGGCATTGATGACCACGGCGAATGCCGGCTGGAATGCTCGGCGCCTCTTTCCGGAGACAGTTCGATAGCCTGGCTGCAATGGGTTCGCTCCGAGTGACCATCACACGCCGGTCGCCCGACAGATGTCCCCGGCAGGTGGCGTCCCTGCCGCTCAGGGTGCGGCAGAATGGGAGCGTGACTACAGGTTACAACATCCGATTCGTCACCGTCCCGAAGAGCCAGCTCGACAGTAGACGGCGGTGTCCAACGTGCGGTGATCACACACGAACACTCATGCTGCAGAGTCTGGCCGTGGCATTACGATTTCGGTAGTCCTGTGCTGCCAGCACAGTAGGACGTCGGGTTATAGTACCGTTCGGTGCCAGCGGCACGATCTCGGCTAAAATATCGCCCTGTCCCGCGAACGCTCGGGCGGCAGACCTCACTTTCACCATCCACCTCACCCCCAAGGTGACGGTGGGTCTCAGTTCCAATGCAGTCACACTAGCATCGCGGCCGGGAGCGAGATGTAAACTCCAGGGTGCACATCTCTGGCCGCCCGGCAGCACCGTGGTGCCTGCACCGTTTCGTCCCACTAGCCGTCGGCCTCTGCGCTGACTGCCGCCATCACCGTGTCACCGTCAGGGCTTGCGGACAGAGCCGGCGCGCCGGTGGTGGTCGGCCGGGTCGCCGGCGGCGTGGCCGCTCCAGGTCATCACAGCTGGCACTCGCTGGGCGGCGAACGCACCACGTCCACATCATCGCACAGCTGATGGTAGTTCATGACGCTGCAGATGTACGTGCTCTCGTCCCGGGCCGTACATCTCGATGGTCTAGGTAGGTAGTACAAACGAAGCCGTTCACCGCGTACACGTGGCCGTTCACCCCGGCGAGCCCCACCTGGCGGGCAGGGCAGACATGAGCATATTTATCAGAAACGGTGAGCAGGTTAGACAAAGAAAATCGGCATGGTCAGTGAAGCGTTCTCGAATTCCAACAGCTGGGTTAAAATCGACACCAAACAACGTTGTCTTACATCGCTTTCGATATATTTTTCCAGCCACACATAATCATTCAAAATCCATGAGTAATTACGCTGGTTGCACGACGCGCTGGATAATACTAATGAATTGTTCAAAAGGTTACCATACCACGCCAACTGTACTATATGCATCCTTCTTTATATATGACATTTATGCCAACAACCCAAGTAGATAGTACAACATTTAACATCAGAAAGAAAGCTGAAGAGATTTACAGACTGAACTACCCGTGATTCGTCACCTAAGAATGCTACTATGCAGTGGGCCTGACCACTCCGGAAAGACGTCGACGCTCCAGAGCATACCTCGGAGATGAAATTAGAATGTGAGTGTGACACTCTATTTGCACTGCACCACATCTTGGACACAGTGCCTTATTATCATCATTTAGGACGTAACTATGGATGACATAAGCATGCCCAACGAAAAGATGGCAGAGGATCACCTCATCTCGCCTTGTCCCACGCTACCACGAGGGACACTGACCGCGAGAGGGCGAAATTGTCCGTACTTTGTTAGAAACAAGCTCATCCCAGCTCGCTGGCCACTTATTCCTCCGGAAAACCGTGATCCCTAGGCTCCTGGCAAGTATTGGGAATGCTCTGCATAAGGGGAGCCTGTGCTGCCCATCTGGCAGCACCGTAGGTTTCTTCATTGCCTATTCTACCAACATGGCTCAGAATCCAGCGAAAATGGATGACTTTCCCATTCTACTCTGGATAAAATCTGGACCATGAGGTCCAGCAGCTTTATTACATTATATTTTCTGCACCTGTTTTCCATATCTTCTCTAGCTACTGTAAGATCACAAAGTCATAAAGTGTTCAGACTTAACAAGAGCTACACAGACCAATCTGGCTAAGCCCATAAAGGGAAGGTACTATAAGTCGAGACAACAAGATACTCAGCACCCTAACCAATACTACGTTATAAATTCCATTGGAACTATCCATCAACATTCTATGCACATACCAATATCTATCTAGCCCTATTCACTTGGTAATTTGTAGCACATGCATGGTTTGGGTGCTCCATCAATAATTTTCAACTCCATCCATGTCTGGATGGAGTTGAATGAGTCTGGAAGGGTTCTGCACAGTGTACACTGTGCAGACTAGTATAAATATCTAGCATAAATATCACCCCCCATCGACCACTAATTAGAAAAAGGAGAAAAAAAACCCAGATTCTCCAACCTCACAATGTGTCCACCCTATATTTTAATACCATAAATTGGGGACTCATCTAGAACATTATCCTCCAATAAATTATCCACTCTTTGTTTGTTCTCCAAAAGATAACCAGCATTGTTTGAAAATGACTGATCTCATTATCAGTCATTATCTCATTTAATCTCCTTGATCAGCATGTGCAAAACTGACTGAAAATACAAAAATGAGTCCTTGATGTGAAACAGAATGGTAAATTATCCTCTCCAACTTAGAAGTCTCAAACATTTTCCTCTCCAAATCCAGAATTTCAAAACATAAATCCAACCCTGGTCTGGCCTCAATGCTGTTCACAAAGTTGACCAAGAGAAGTGGACACAGAACAGAGCTATATGGGACCTCACACTCTTATTAATTATTCCGAGCATTCTGACTGCCTTGTTCCTAGCTGAGGTGCATTGTTTTCTGTTTTAAGGCCATTTGAAACTAACACACCCAAGTCTCTTTCCTCTTCAGTAATATCCAGTTCCCTACACCCATTGTATATCAGGATGTCTTGCTTCCAGACCCCAGATGGACCCCCACCTTACACCTTTCATAGATGGAAGACATTGCCATTGATCATCCCACTTTTAGGTCCTCCAAGACTAGTTTAATATTACTAAATTGATATATACTGTTAGCCACTCCTACCAGCCTGATGTCGCCAGCAAATTTGAACACCCTATCCCTGAGCCCTACCTCAATATTGTTCACAAAGATGATGAAGAGAAGTGGACCCAGAACAGTCATATGACACTCCACTCAGAGCATTCTTCCATTCAGATTTGAAACCATATAACACAACCCTTTGCTTCAGCCCACTTAACCATGCTTCAATCCAACCTATACCTTTTCCATCAATCCCATTCTGCTCTAGTTGATTAATTAGATGATGCCCATGTGGAACTTCATCAAAATATTTGCTAAAGTACACAACATCTATCCTGTTTTGATTGTCTATTTCTCTAGTTGCATACTCCACAATCTTCAGTAGGTTAGCTAAACAAGATCTCCTGGATCAAAATCAATGTTGAGTATCCCTTAAAAGGTAGTGCTTATGTAGATGAGTCTGAACTACCTCTTCAGCCGGTTTTCTAATACCTTGCAAATTATGGATGTAAAACTGATTGGCACATAGTTTCATACCCACTTTACGCTTCCCTTTTTGAAAACTGATACATTTGTATTTTGCCAATCTTCAGGTATTTCCGAATACTACATATATCTCCTAAAAATTACACCCAGGGTAATTGCAAAAACTTGAGAACACTATTTAGATTATAACATAAATATCACCTTGTCCAGCAACTTTATTATCCCTTATATTCTCCAACTGCTTTTCTACATCTTCTGTAGATATTGTGAACTACTCCAACCTATCACTCACCACAGCATAACCATCAGTGGTTTCCAATGTTCTTCTTAGTAAAGACTGATGATAACTGATTGCTTATTGACTGAACTAGTTCACAATCATCACCCACTATATCACCATCTACCTCTATTGGCCCTCCATTGCATTTTTAAACATCAATGTGTAGAAGGTAATGAGCTTCTCAGCATTGCATGTTAAATAATCTTCAGATAATATAATTCCAGCCCATCTTTTGGATGTCCAAACACACCTAACTTTATTTCTAGCTATTCTATATGCTTCTAGGTTTGCTTCAGAGTCAGAATCTTTTAGTTTCTTAGATGCCTGCTTCTTTGACTCCATTGAATGGCTTACTTTTTTGGTAAGCTGTGAGGGTGCCTAAACTTGTGTAATCTAATCCATCTATTAGGAATGAACTCACCCTGGCCTTGAAACAGTTTACCTATTACCACTCTCCACATTTCAGAAGCATAAACCAGTATCGAGACTGCTGAAATAAGTAGAATTAAACTTAAGAACATCACAAGTAACAAGGGACGAGACTGCATTCAGCTCTATGGAATCTGGCAGCCAACATATGACTGCCAGATGACAAATTAGTGTTATGGTTAAATTAGCAATGGGTGTGGTTATAAGCCAATTTGATAAGCAACAGTACATAAAATGATAACAAAAGTATACTTCATCAATGTTACATCCATACCCAATATCAATACTCCCTACATGCTCAAACCACACAAATAAACACAACACAGCTCATGAGTAGGAAGCTGATGCATCAACTGATTTGTTACTGTCACATATTGGGGAATGGGTCTTGGAATGTAAAATTGCTTCATTAAAATTATGCTTAAAACACTGTCTAAAATAGTTTTCTTCTCACCACCAAGTAACAATTGGTGTCAAGGAGAAAGCTGCAAAAATTGATTGAAACCAACCGTTATTAATATTTAATGACATGTGATATATATTATTAATCCATATCTTGAATGTTCTAGCTGAGGCCAAGAAGGGCATGGAAGGATCTAAAACAACTCGACAGTATAGCAAATTGCAGCTGTAAAATGACCTATTGTTGTGTGATACAAGGAATAGAATCACATCACCCACTTCACCCAGTTGTTGCAATACACAAATAACGTATTTGGTGACTAAATACAAGACTAAAACATAACAGAAGTTAAGTGATTAAAACAACATATTAGCCTACCTTGATTGGATAAATTTCCAACACAGTAGCTGGTTTTACAGTGGACATTTGCTCCCAGGTCACATGGTCTCCGGAGCAAGATAGAGGGAGAAGACAGGGCATAGTGATCTGCATACATTAAAAGTGACCACCAAATCTAATTCTCATATCAGTTTTAATAACGAAATAGGTTTTACTATTGATGCTGCTGAAATAAGCATAATTAAACTTACAAATATCAGCAAATTGCAATACGCTTTCTAATTTACTTCAAGACTGCATTCAGCTCTACGGTATCTGGCAGCCGACAGATAACTGCCAGATGTCAAATTGGCGCTGTGGTTAAATTAGCGAAGGATGTGGTTATAAGCCAACTTCCTGAGCAACGGTAGAGAAAATGATAACAAAAGTACACTTAATCGATGTCAACCAAGTTTATAAATCCATACCTGATACTGCCAACATGCTCATGCCACACAACTAATAAATATTCACAGCACACCCCACGAGTAGGACGCTCATGTACCAACTGATTTGTTGCCTGTCCCGTATTGGGATATAGGTTTCAGAACATGAAATGGTTTAAGGAAAATTATACTAAAACAATCGGTCTAAAATCGTTTTATTCTCACCACCCAGAAACAAGTTGAAATGTCAATGAAAATGCTGAAAAAAAATGGAGCGACATCAATTTTTTAAACAAGAAATTTTCTTTGATGTACTTTTTTAGTTTATATCTGCAATGTTTAGTTGAAGCAAGGAATGACTTGGAAGGATGAAAAGCAACTAGATGGGAGAGCAAATTGCAGCTGTAAAACTGACTATTGTTGCTGCCTTTAAGCATGTTAATATTATAATTCAACTTAGTTTTCTTAGGTCCACAACCAAACCAATGTACCAAATAAGGTGACACCACATCAAAATGATGAGCTACAACACACAATTTTTCTTTACTTCACACTAAAATTGATTTGAGTGCAGTAATGACATATAAAGAAGTTCCAAAAATGGGGAACCTGTGGCCAATTTCACTTTTGCTTTTGTACTCACACAGTTTGCTAACAGTGTGATGCAAACCACAAACTGTGTTAAATCAAGTTTCACAAAGGTGAAATGGCAAAATTGTAATGGCAATGGCTCTGTAATGGCAAAATTGTAATCCTGGCAGGATGTTGCGAATGTATTACAAACTGTGTGATTTTACAATGTCTTTCAGTAAAAAGGAACACAGATATTACAACATAATATGATTTATTTACAATAATGATTAAGGGAAGAAATTCTGACGAATTAATAATGTAATGAATAATTAAGATACATAAGACCGAACAACAGAACATATGATATTTCATTGTAAACAGTTTCCTTCAATGCAATAAACCCTTGAGAGGAAAATCAGCTGACATCCCAGCAGGCCGAGAATCCCTCCCTGGATTCCTGGACTGCTAATGTATATGCTTCATTATCCTCAATACATGAGTGGATACAGAGGGCACTGGGGGCATGTGCCCCCAATGGAAATTTGCGCTCCTCCTACACAGTGATGAACCCGCTACCCATCCCATCACAACCCACAGATTGTCCCAAACATCACCGGATTCAGACCACGATTTCATCCTAGCTGCTCCATTCCCCCATTCATTATTTTGTTTGCCGACATGGGGTGATGGCATCTTCCGCCACTGCCTGTGCAATTCCCCCCCCCCACCCCTGTCAGGGGTGGATACAGGAATTTCCATAAGGCAATTGTCTGGAGGGATGTCATTTCTATGGAAGGCTGCTCTGCTAAAGCACCTGGAGGGGTACCTCCGCCGGAAGCCTCCGAGGGGCACCTAAGACGGAACAATTTGTTGGGGGGAAAGTATTAGAGCCTTTACAGAGCGGCTCCTCTGCCCGGCCCGGGCCGGAGGAGAGCCACCTTCCATGTGGGAGCACTGGAGGAATGCACCCCAATGCCCCTGTATCTGGCCGTACCCGTATTTTTACCATGTTATCCGAGGCCTTACCCTACATCGATAGTTAAATTTCTAGTTCCTCAATCATTAAAATTTATCGATCCACCCCTGGGTTTCGATGGCAGGCAAGCCCAAATAATATGGAATTTGCATCATGACCAAATTGCAAAAATGCAAGGCTGTGCATGCGGCAACAATGGAAAGACAGCAGAAAACCAGTAGATCGCCATGCTTGGCCCGTGGTGATGGGGGTGGGTGAAGTGACTTAATTTAATTTGTGTGAGTGATTTGCATATGTGTTTGTGAGCACAGCTTCATAAGCTATTGAGGACAGCATGGAGTGATTCAACATGACAGTGACCTTCGTGTTTTGTGGATCAGTTTATGCTGGTTGTGGGCTGTGTCGGGTATGTAGGCGCCTGCCTTGGACCTACTGAATGACTGATGCAAGTGGAGGTTTGCATGCATGAAGAACAAGCCTCCTTAGCTACCTTCAATCTGGTATGCTACTTAAGCAAGGTATGTACCAATACCAGCAGGGTCCTAGAGGCTCTAGCATGGGTGTTGATTTGTGAAAATTGTTTGGGGGTGGGGTGGGGACAAATACGTGAAGGCAATGGGCAGGCCCAAATGGATTGGAGGGGACACTACACGGGGTTCCATGTTAAAAGTTGAAATTAGTGTGGGGGCCAAAGCCAACACTGAGGGGACACTTGCCTCCTCAAAGGTGTAAAACAACATACACCCCTGGGCTCTAGGCAGGTAGTAGCTACCCTACTTACCTACCTACCTAGGTTTGTGTACTCAGGCCTTCCCAGAGGGCAGCCTTTTCTTCCAAGGGACACCTTTTCCTCAGAGGTGCCTCTGGCAAACAAATTTGAGGGGTGCACTCTAGCCTTCCCGGAGGGGCGCATTTACCCGGCCGGAAGGTGCCAACTTTTCATGGGGCGGAGGTACATGCCCCCAGCATCCCCATTGTATCCATCCCTGTCTGGGGGGGGGGCATGGCCCCCTGAATTCATGAGAAGAACTAAACATAGCCATCTATTCAGATGTTTGGTTCTAGCCTGTAATGTCCCTCTTCATCCAACAATGAAGATTAGGAAGTAGTTTTCACTCTCAAAGTGTAGGTTGTTACGAGGCTTGAACACCCTTGCTGCTCGCCGTGGCGGAGCCTCCTCAAAAACAAATCAAATTCATCCATGTTTCCATTACTGCCAATGCTCTCCACCAAAATTCACACAGCCTAGAAGGTGTGTTATCGCAAGCGGTGTATTTGCCAAGATTGTGAACACCTGACAACCTTGGTGAAATTCAGACAATATAATAACATACATTTCTGTGTAGTTTGTGACTAACAAACGATGTACTTTGGATTTGTAGTTTTGTTAGCTTGTGATGTTAGTGAAATGCCATCTTTACAAATAACAGCACAAACTGTGTATTCACACCGAATCGGTGTGAATACGCAGCTTGTGATTTGAGTGAAATTGGCCTCTGGTGTGTCAGCATTCATGATTATACAAATAATTTCAAAAAATGGAGTTTACGAAGATGGAAAATAAAACCACCAATTCCCTGAGATACTATCAGCATAGACAAAAGAATACTCAGCACCCCATCAAATACCACATATTGAATTCAAATGCAAATATTCACCACATTTGACAGAGATACCTACCTAGGTACCTACCTACCTAACAAGATATATCTAACCCTACTCACTTAAGATCTTCCAACTTATTCCCTGAATCATGGTATCATTTTTCATCAACTTTTCAAAATAGATGTGCCACCAACTGGAGTGCTGGTAACATTAACGTATTTTGTGGGATTCCATCTTGATCTATGCACGCACTAATAAATCAATTCTCATTATAGGTAGGTGGGTACCTACCTAGGTAGGCAACTACCCACCTAGGTACCTACATGCATATAACCATATGGTATAAGAATGTGACACAACCACAGATGGTCACGTGATATTGAAGTGTTAAGACAGCAAATGGATGCAAATAAAAATCAGTAATTTGCAGTTGACCTACCTAATCCAGCACATATCGTAATAGTTACACTTGGCACTTACCAGGAAACTAAACCAAGGTAGGCAGGAGGCCGAAGCAACAATCGCCAAATCCAAGCCATCAGAAATAACCACAATGGCAACAGTTCCCGTTACCACGCAGAATCTCCTTTTTCAAACTCAGCAGACAAATTCGCCAGACTCGACTGTACAACGGCGAAGAATCCCTCGATAACATCCGATAACGGCTTTGGATGCGTTCTTCTAAGCATTCGGTAAGGATGCAATAGAGTCGCGAATTATTCGCCTAGCGGAGAAGGTATGAACTACCCTGTGAAGTTCTTGATTATTGGTTCTTGGACGTTGCGTCTTTGGACTTTGCGTCTTTGGACTTTTGGGATCCTTGGATGTTCGGTTTTTGGACTTTATGTACTTTGGACGTTTGGTTTTTTGGACGTTAGGTTTTTGGACTTTACGTTTCTTGGATGTTTTGTAATTGGACTTTTGGTCTTTGGATGTTAGATTTTTGGATGTTCTGAATCACCCCCTTCAAGTATTCACCAGTGTTGCCGTTATGGTACGATCGTACCAGATCTGGTACGTTTTCGACTTTTCTGGTACACAGGTACGTCGGAGGGAAATCTGGTAGTGGTCATCGATGGCTCGACAAGATCTAGTATCTGACCCGTACTAGTGATTGAGCAACAGAAACTGCCAGCCGCCCTGAAGCCCCGCCCTCCCCTCCCAGCTTCCTCGTAGGTGTCCTTCCCAGGACATCTGCGGGAAGCTCCACCCCCGGGTGACGTCAGACACCCGCACCACTAGCTGGTTGTTAGCCGGACTAGCCGGCCGACGCCACTAGTCGGTTGCTCGCCGGATTAGCCGGCGTAGCCCCCCCCTTCCAACCCCCTTCGGTACACCGGTGCCTCGGGCACCGTCGGGAAACCGAATTGTACCGGCGACCAGCCTTGATTGTCTTTTGTCCCCTCCCACCCAATAGGATAGAGCTGACAGGGGTACCTTTCTGGTTCAATGGATCGGGCTAGCGGTACACAACCGTGACTGCCCCCGCCTCTGTTCGGCTTCTCCCATCCCTCCAAAACTTTCTTTCTACTCTCTTTCTACCCCTTTTTCACGTCACTTCCTTCCACACCTTTCCTTGCAGCACCCCTTCAGGGTGACTATCTTGTCTGCACCCCTTCAGGGCGCCCTTCTCACACACTCGCACTTCCGCCCTCGTCTGCCGGGTACAATCCCCGCCCCGCCCCGGTATGCCCGGGGACCCCCCGCCCCCTCGGGAGGACGGAGGCCGTCGGCTGCGGCCGGGAGCCCGCCTGCCCCCTCCTCGGGACCCCCGGAGGGAGAATCGTTCGTTCTCCTGACGAAAGCTGAAGGCTCGTGGACCCGAACCTCCCTGTTCGCGATCGCGAGGGAGCTGGACGGATGGACCGGTGGCGTGATTTCCGCCAAGGTCCTCCGCTCCGGTTCCCTTCTGGTCCGCGTACGAGAGGCGGCCTATGCCCGTATATTACTGAGCCTGGGGAACTTCCTGGGATGCGAAACCGATGTTCAGATGGCCGACCGACTAAACATGTTATTTACGACGACATATGCGCCCGAGCTCGCGGAGCTCTCGGAGGGCGGAGCTCGGGTCGCAGGGAGTGTGTGAAGTGACGCGTCTGGGCCGCCGGGCCAAACCGGGACCAGTTCTTAAACTGGGATTTCGCTCCCTCAACCCTCCCAGCCACGTCATGGCGGGCTACCTAAGGGTGGCACTCCGCCCCTGGACCCCGCCCCCTTCGCGCTGTACACTATGTCAACGCTACGGACATCTGAGCCGGGCGTGCCGCGCGAAGACGCCAGTATGCGGCCGCTGCGCCGAGGGCCATCCGTCGGAAACATGCGGCTCCGATGAACTACGGTGTGCGGCATGCCAGGGCCTGCACCTTGCCTCGTCCCCTACATGCCCTGCCTGGCTATACGCCAAAGAAAGGCGGGCAAGTCGCCTCGCCACACAGCGCGGCGCTCCGTCCTCACCCCAGCCGGGTGGTCCCGCCCCAGGATGGCCCCACTGTGGCCGACCCCAGCAGAGGCGGCTCAACGCCCCTCATCCCTCTTGCCCGAACAGACAGAGACCGCCCATTCCCCTTCTTCCCAACCTCACCCACTGCAGGACACGTGCCCCGCCCCCAGAGCGGACTCGACAGTCTCCCGGCCCCCGCACCGCCAGCAGACCGCCCCGTTGCAGGTCACGCGCCGCCCTCACGTAGAGGACCCCGCCGACACTGGGCCCCCCTCTACCACAAGGCAGCACCACCGCCGGCTGCACGCCCCGCTCCCGTCGCGGGCTGCTCGACCGCCCGGCTCCCCGCCCGGCTCCCCATCCGTCTCCAGGCCGCTCAGCCCAACAGGGCTAGAGCCGCATCCACTCCGCCCCCTCTGGGTCGCCCACCCTCCCGGTCCCCAGAGACCAGCCACCACTCCCGTTCCCAGAGTCCGGACCCCCTGGGATCCAGAGCCCCAGTCCACCTCACCAGGGTCGTCCGCCTCCTACGAGACGGACGACTCCGTCACGCCCTCACCGCCACACACACGCCTGCGAGGGCGTGACCACCACACCATAACACAACACTAATGCCGACACCCACCACTTAATTCTTGCTCCAGTGGAATACGAGGTCTCTCATATCCCATTGGGCAGGATTCAAGGAATATATCATCAGGAATAAACCATAGATTGCCGCCGTTCAGGAGACCAGATGGCGCGACAATGATCCATATAATTGTAAAATTTTGGGTTATACTCTTTATTCGCAAAACAGAAACACTACATCCCGCGGCGGCGGGGTGGCCTTATTCGTCTCGAACACCCTTCTTCATCGCCCTATCTCCATTCCCAATGACATGAATTGTATTGCAGTATCCGTCCAAATTGCACAACTAGAGCTTACTGTACTTTCCCTCATTTTTACTGCAGCCCTGTTAGTACTTGTAATCCTTTCCCTCCAGAAGGTTAAGTGCGGAGTTTTCTATACCTTCGGTGGTGCTTGGACTCCACCATATTTTCCTTCTTGACCTCATTCACCAATTTGATATCTAATTCCCCTTGAAATTCACTTGGGACGGATCAAGGAGGATAATATTCCAAAATCTCCAAAATGCCGAGATTCGCAGTGGTTGCAGCATAGCAACACCAAATCCAGATCATACTGTTCTTTCATCAAATCAAATAACTCTGCTTTCCGAAAATTTTAATAAAGGCCAAGGTTACTAAACGGAGGTCAGGTCAAATTCTCTCTTCTTATCGCAGTAAGGGGAAAACTTTTCGTGCAGAACATGATGCAAAAATGATATAGACATTCGGCTTTCACATATGTGACAAGGTCAATGGTGTTAGGTCAGGTCAAGTATTATGCTTATTCTACACTGCCGTCTTGTGTGTGGAGTTGGGATTTTGTGCGCGTCAGCTGCCTTAGCGACATTGCGCCCGCAAAGTGGTCTTATGCCGAATGCTACTGTTCCTTGTGAATTAAAATTTTAATTCAGTTTTAGAGCCACCGAAGTAGTACACCATGACATTGTGTGAACAATGTTCCGAGATGACCCGACTTCGTGTGACCGGACCTTATCATATAAAGCAAATATAGAGCATATAAAGGGCAAATATAAAGAGGTGCGAAATGTCGGACAGTAGGAACACATGACAGACGTAAGGAGTCTTCATATAGGTGCGAGGGACACGAATAAGGCCACAAGGGTGCCGGGTCCAAAGGCATTTCTGGCCGCACTGCTGTTAGTACCTGTAATCATTACCCTAGTGGAAGTAAGGTCAGTCTCGCTGCTGACATAATTTGCTTTTCTGATGGCATCAATATTAATCGCTCGAAATACACAACAAGAGCAGCTGTGTCTCAAGCAGATTCAATGGCTGTAACGAATTGGGAAATATTAATACATGGGTGACATTGGTACCTTTTAATGGTAAGGTGAACGGTAGAATGCGGAGAAGGTGACAACTAATGCACACGAAGCTGCTCGGAAAGATGATGCAAAGCCGTGACTAATCCCACACCGTTCACTGTGACTCACCAGGGCCGTGGAGTACGCACCGTCCACCAGGGTTGGATTTATACTTTGCAATCCTGGGTGATGAGAGGACAACATCTGAGTGATGGAATACGGAGAGGATATTTTCCTTCAAACCTTGGCATCAGAATCTCACTTTGAAGTTTCAGGTGAATCTTGAGCACTTTAACACAGGGCAATTCATTGTCGAACACCATCCGACGTCCAAATTGAACACGCATGGAGGAAACAACATGGAGGATAATTTTGCGAAGAGGATAATGCTATGGATGGCAAAAATCCAGGAAAACCCCGTTTTTCGACCCTAACGTCCATTGTAGCGGGCCAAGGTCGCAGAGCAAACCGTCCACTGTGGCGGACCGGGGCTGTGGAGCACACCTATTATGGCGGACCAGAGCCGCGAAGCACACCGTCCACTCTGGCGGACCGGTGCCGCGGAGCACATGGTCCACCGTAACGGACCGGAGCCGCGGAGCACACCGTCCACTGTGGCGGACCAGGGCCGCGGAGTACATCATCAACCGTGGCAGACCAGGGTCGCAGAGTACACCGTCCACTGTGGTGAACCGGTGCCGTGGGGCACACCTACTATGACGGACTAGAGTCGCGAAGCATAGCGTCCACTGCGGCGGATCAGGGCCGCGGAGTACACCATCCACTGTGGTAGATCAGAGTCGCGGAACAAACCGTCCACTGTGGCGGATCAGGGACGTGGAGTACACCGTCCATTGCAACGTACCGGGGCCGCGGAGCACACCGTCCACTGTGGCGAATCAGGGCCGTGGAGTACACCGTCAACCGAAGAAATCCGGAGACACACTGAGCTTTGATGCACCTCATCTCTTTGGTTAAATAAGCTCCCAGATTGGCTACCGAGCCGTGACGCTAGCTAGGTGTTCGTTTTTTACCCGTTGCGATTTTCTTCTTCTATGGATGTGTTTTAAGGCTCCAGCCAATTTTTGTTAGGGGCCCGGCACATGTTTGAGACCCGGCTCTTTTTTACAGCTTTGTTGCCTTTATATACACCAATTATACTGTTTGGGTATCGGCGCGTTTTCGAAGACGCCGATGTGTTTATTTAATGTACGGTCTATTTGTTCCCTGTTTACGATCAAATCCATTTTTTAGGGCCCAGACTGTTTTTTTAGGCCCCGTGTGGTCTGATGGCCCTGGTGTGTCTGGAGGGCTCCGTTATGCTTTCATTTACCGCTACCGATGTGTTTATTTCGAGCTGCAGCGCATATTTTAAGGCCCTGTCGCTTTTTCCGAAACTCGGTACGCTTTTGATTGCCGACATTACATTTTCGGATTACCGACGGAATTTTTGGCCCCGAATGCGATATTTGAGGGCCCCGTGGTCACTTGTTGGGATCCTAGCTCGAGCTTTAGTGGCTAGGACACGTTTTTGGGGGCCCAACACGTTTTGTGGTCTTTTTGAGCGGTTATTGGGACCCCAGAATGATTTTCCATATTGGGACTGTTTTTCGTTGCCCCGGCTTTATTTGTTGGGTAATCACAATGAGACTTTTGAAGCCCCTGTGCGACCTGTCATGCCCCTAGCGTGATTTTCAGGGATCCGGGCCAGAATTATTGGTACCCTTAGACTCAGCGTGACCTTCTGGGGCCCCGGCCCGACCATTTGTAGCCTCCGTCCTGATTTTCTTGAACCCCAGCATGACTCTTTCGAGCCCCAGCGTGATTTTCAGGGGCCCAGGTGGGAACTTTTGAGGCCCCAGCGTCATTTTCAGAAGCCCCTGCGAGACGTTTTGGCCCCAGTGCGATTCTACGGGGCTCCGGTGCGATTATTGGAGGCCCAAACTGGATTATTAAGGAGACTGGCGCAATTTTTTTTCAGGAGCTCGACGCGATTCTCGGGGGCCCCACAACCTGTCAGGGGGCAACTGTCCACAATGTCCCCTCCCCATTGGGCATGCTACTGTGCCGTGCAATTCTGCAACATAAGCATATAGGAAGAGCTCATCTGTTTCATCACTCACACGTGATTTCAACTCCCAAGTTCTCCAGACAGTTTGAGGAAAGTCACACATCTCCTACATGGATAGGCAAGGATGGACTATTAGGCAACAGGGATACCATGGAATTCAGATCATAGTACTCTTGCTGCAATACACACCTTGTTCCGCAGGCTGCTGTAGAGATGGATGCGCTCCTGAAATTTGGTCAGGGTTGGAGTTGGAGGTGGATGGAGTAGCACTGTGAAGGACATTACATATGGTTCAAAGGACTTCCTTCTGTTTACATTAACAGTGCAGGTAATGAAGTAACACTTTCATTAATTGACTTCTATAGTGTCCTGAGTGAGCAGTAGAATCGAGATGGGTTCTTGTGAATCTGTGATATACGTTATAGAAGAGGTTATGATGGATCTTTTAGACTTCAGTGGGAATGGTATGGATTCACTCATTAGTGAATCCATACGATAACCTAATAACCATAACAAACATAAGCTAATCTAGCATATCCGAACCACCCTTTGAAGAAAAAAAATTGTAAACAATTTTAAGCAATACATTCTCTGAAAATTGTATAAATTAGAAAACCGAACCAAACCTAGCCTAACCTAACGTCAGCTGCTTTTGAAGGAAAAATTCCCGATTTAAAAAATTTCAAAATTTTTGACAAATTACCAACTAAAAAAAAACTAAACTAGCCTAACCTAACCAAACCGGTATTATTGTGCTTTAAGGTGGTAACAAGACAAGTTTTTACACACCTTTGTTTCCATAAAGCAAACAAATGGCTTTTTATGTTCGAAAATTTGTCAAATTGTTTTTTTTCCAATTTTAAACAAAAATGCGATTGCACAGAAAATAAGTGACTCAATCATCTTAGTCACCCTCATGAACATGGTATTCTGAATTAAAATTCAAAAAAATAAATAAAAACACCTTAAATTGCAAATTAACAAATAATTTGTTATTCAAGAGCAACTCATATTAGGTTAGGTTAGGTTGGGTTAGGTTATTAAATTTTGGAAATCTTCGGAAAATAAAATGCTTTCACTTTTCCTAATTTTATTTTTTGATTTTGTTTTCTCCAAAGGGAGGTTAGGCTAGGTTAGGTTAGGTTATGCTGAATTTGTATTGTATTTTTATACATTTATTTTTATGCTATGTTACCTAACTCAAAGCCCCTTTTTTGGTGCTATTTTGCTCACAACCTGAAAAGTAAGCATTTGCCCAGAAAAATGAGTTGTCCTCACCGTCACTTAGTCTTAGTATCTTAGTATCTTAGTATCTTAGTCACATTCATAAACATTGCATTCGAATGATAAATTCCAAGAATTCATAAAACACCTTAAAGCACAAATTTACTACCAAATCTAACCTATTCGTTTGCTCTATGGAGGAAAATGTCTGTAAAAACTTGTCTTGTTACCACCTTAAAGCACAGTAATACTCAAATATGGTAGGTAGGTAGGGGAAGAGGGGGGGGGGGGTTCTGAACACCTAAGGCATTATGCAACAAATAGCTCTGCTGCTGCTTCTGTATGGCTGAACCATTAATTGTACTGTGTTTACTGAACACAAAAATGAACAAGCTATCCATATTCAAACAGTTCATTTCAATGAAAATCCTGTAACCACTTGCAAAGAGCAACTTTAAAACAGATGATTATTTTATAGTGGTGTGCTGTATACTGAACATGAAAATGTTGTTGTTCAGGATTACCTCACTGTAGCTGTTGTGGTACAAGCTATTAGTAGCCACTAAAAAATGCTGGTGTGATTGCAAAAAAAAATTGAGTCACTTCCTTATGGTTTCCTTAATCCAACTGCTCTTGGAAGCCTAAAATGGTTCCCGTAAACTTTGCAACCTCCATACACAAAGAATAAATATAATTATGTGATCAGACTTTCATATTTTGGTAGAGACAGGTCAATCATTTATGAATACCACCATCTTTTTGTTATTTATGCACTGAACATGATGTGGGAGACGACCAAAGGTAGGTGTTCAGGAAACAGAACGTGTTCAGATACCCCCCCCCCCCCCCCCCCACCTTTTCCCCTAGTTAGGTATCTGGCATTAATATAGAAACACCGTGCAGAAATAAAAAAGGCATGGACTGGACTTGTTAAAGCTTACCTGCCAACTTCTTCCTCCATTGTTTCTTTGGGAATTAAATATCAGCAAGTAATTAATTGCTTAAAATCACACCAATCTGCAGACACATCGGGTGTGAAGCATAAAAAATGAAGCAGCGCGACGTCATATGAGTTTGGCCACCGGATTAAACATCGCGCGGAATTGCACGACAAATGTCTCACCTCCGTCATATTTGTCGAAAACAATCGCTAGTTTGAGATTCTAGGATTTTTGTACTTTGACTTCTTATCTTTCGATGCTACCGGTTTTGGATGTTCTAGAGAACAGACATCACGACCGGTGGTCGCTATACCCAATTCTATTTTTCAAGGAGGGAGACAGGAAATGTGCAACTTCAAACACATAATTACTATATTGCTGCTAATTACTGGTTATTGTTGGGTGGTATTGTCTTTCCTCACTCAAACGCATCAATGAAAGCATTCTCGGACTATGCCTAGCTGCGCCAGCATGTAAAATACAAATACGGGGTAGTCATCCATTTTGTCGATAACAAATCATGTAACGTGCAAAACTATATGGGCAATGCATAAACTTCGTATGTTTCATGCGCAGCACCGTCCCCACGCAAACTACAAATCATTTTGTGGAGGAGTAAAGTAAAATTAAAACCATTTAGACATCAGGGATATGTCCCCATCCCAGCCTCCGCCTTCAGCACCTAGAATATCACACAAACTATAACGTAAAATTTCCTAAACGTAAATGCTCACCTGCCTGCACCTTGATCGCAAACACACGCTATTATAGACAGGCAAGTAACGTACTCGCTTTAAAGGCGGCGCAAATGACCTGTATGGTCCGGCACGCCTAAAAAATCACTTCCCCTCCCCCATGCGCAGCGAAATGGGAGACATTCCGGAGTTTCTGCCACCAGATGGCAGTCCAGGCGAGGGTGACACGAAAGGCAGCAAGCTGCGGCCCGCTAACGCTTGGAGTGTACGTTGAGCGGTTGTTGATGCTGGTTTTTAACAGTTCGCGCGCAATATGTCGGTAACCAATTTATGGGATGGGTATTTGCTATGTCCCTACAGCCAGCGGAGCAGGTGGGGATAAGTTCCCGGTCGAGGAATCCGAGAAAAGACATGGATTATGAAAAATTAAAGAGAAACCTCCTTCAAACGATCCAAGCACTCCCGTGTAGGCATCCATGTGCGGCACATTTCGAAAAGTCTGATTGTGTTGCTGAGATGTGGCATGATGAGTATTTCTAGACAAACATGAAATATGCTAATGTTTGCTTACCGAATTCCGACGATCTTTCTCATGTACTATGTTTGAATGCCTTACGGTCGGAGCAGTGCCTGGGAGGCCACTTGCCCCCTCCCCGTGTTGGATGTGCTCTTCCAATAATTTCAACTTCTAATATTGGGCCTTAATGTGGTATCCCCAATCCATTTGGGCCTGGCCATTGCCTTCATGTATTGTGCCCTCCTAATAATTTTCAGAAACCTACACCTATGCTAGGCAGCTACCAGAGGCATTGTTGTGTATACCTCAAGAGTGCAACTATCCCAGGGGCGGATACATGAGAGCACTGGGGGTATGCCCCCATGGAAAGATGGTGCCCGTCTGACCGAAGTACCTAGCTGGGAATACTAGAGTGCAACGACCCCCCTCTCTCAATTTTCAGCCGAAGACGCTGCTCTGAGGGGAAATGCGCCCTCTTGAGGGTAAACGGTGCCCTTTTCAATACGGTCGAGTGCACACATCCCTCCTCTCAACATACATTCAGGAAAATTGCGCACCTCCAGGGACTTTCGCAGCGGCGGCCATTCGAGGAAATATCGCCCCCCCCCAGACGAGTGTTGCCATGGAAATTTCTGGATCCGCCTCTGACCTGTCCGTGTGCGCAATGTTGAGATCCCCTGGCCGAACCTATGTCTGGAAAACTCACACTACATGAACAGTGATGGCTGTTTGAAATATAAAATTTGATAATGTGGTTGGGAAATTACACACAGGCAGGAACAATTTTGTAAATTGTTATGCCATACTTCCGGAGGCACAATATTCATTTTCCACATTTGCATTAACCCATGACAAAAACAAGGCAGATGGTAAGCCAAAAATATATGCTGCATGCGTAATGGAATGGAATAAGAGATCAACCAGTAAACGATATCGTGCATTATGTACGAAACATCACACCAACCGCTGAGGACATCAGGTACACATTCAGATCACATCACACAATATACAGGTCTCATTAGCGGCGGATCCAGGAGCCAATGGTGTCACGCCCACCCATCATGCAAAGGGCGAGGGCATGGCACATGGGCATGCCTCGACCTTTTAAGCCCCGAGCGTGAATTTCAGGGGCCCGGTCCGTCTCGTTGGGGCTACCATCGTGATTTTCAAGGGCCACCGCATGACTTTTTGGGCCCCAGTGATTTTCAGGGGTCCCGGCGCGAACTTTTCAGGATCCCATCGTGATTTTCAGGTGTCCCGGTGCGACTTTGTGGGGGCCCAGCGCAATTTTCAGGGTCCCCGGCTCGACCTTTTGAGTCCCCTGTGATTTTTAGGGGCCCGACCTGTCTTTTGGGGTCCCCCAGCGTCATTCTCGATGACCACCGCACGACTTCTTGGCCCCAAACGTGATTTGAATGGGGCCCGGCGCGACTTTTTGGGACCCCAATGGTATTTTCAGGGTCCCGGTCCCACCTTTGGCAACCCCAGGGTCATTTTGGGGAGCCATGAAGCGATTTTTGGGGCCCCAGTGTAATTTTCAGGGTCCTCGTTGCAATTTTTGGGGCCCAGTCATTTTCAGGGGTCTGCGCGACTTATTGGGCTCCCAATGTGATTTTTTTTCATGGGCTTCAGTGCGATCCTTGGGGGCCCAGCGGGATTTGTACGCGGTCCGGTGCAATTTTTCCGAACCCCGGCAATATTCTTGGGGGCCCAACAACCTCTCAGGGATTGTGGGACAAAAGGGCACTGTCCCCTTTGCCCCTCCTTCGGTAGGCCACTGGTTCTACCCATACACAGAAATTACCCATATGCGAAACCTGGAACTCAGCTCCGAACTCACCAACACCAAGTAATAAATGTTAGGAAACTTCTTCCGCTCCAATTTCCTGCTCTTCACAAGCGAAAGGCATGGACGCGGCTAATGCAAAGTAAAGGTATCTTAAAGTCACAAAAGTCATAAAGTATTAAGGCTTAATAAGAGCCACAGGGGCCCATCTGGGTTAAGCCTATCTAGAAAAGGTACTAGGAATGTACATACTCCCACCCCAATCAATCCCTTATCACAAGTTCCTAGGAAGCTATATATCCCAGCCTATCTAGCACCACTCACTTGCTACCGCATAACGCCCTCAGCAATCACAATGACAACACAACACCGCATAACACAAATCTTGGCTAATGCGGCGGGCAATTCACGTCCTACTCGCATGTGTCGCCGCTCTGGCGGCTGTGTCTGGAAGCTTTCGCGCGTTGTCTCCCATTGAAACATGCCTGATGCTACCAATTTATGCAATTTATGAGGACAACGCTGTGACGTCACCAAGGCTTGAGGGGAACTTTGGTGTACCTTTTAAGGTTTGCTTTGGAAGTCATGTGCGCAATAACTTAGTACTGTTGTTTTCTTTAGGAATATAAAGTATAATGCAGTGTCCATGCAGCTTATTGCTGAGTTTTGTCTTTCATGGTATCATAAGCTGGCAGATTGGCTCACGCATGGCCCTCATTGGTTCAGTTTGAGACTTGGTTTCCCCATATCAATATTGAATGCATGCACATCAACATTGTCACTGGGCATGTACCTAGGTAGTCAACAGGTAAATATCAAGCTGATAGTGTGATGGGTGGGCTGTTGAAGATAATTCTAGTTTGTATATCCACAATCTCAATGATAACTGTGATTGTTGTTAACTGGTTCATTCACTGGTATGCAAGTTTGACAATGACTGCAAATTGAGAATAGAATGAATCTTGTTCAAGCTCCATATGCATGTGGTTTTGCCATTGGTGGTGTATACAAACCTCAGTATGACAATGCAATTGCTGTTTTGTGGCTGAGCATGTTTTTTTTTGTGGACAATCTGGTTTAAAATGCGTTAGCATCAGCCAATCTCAACATTTTATGATGTAAGTTGTCCTTCCACAGGGGAGGGAAATCCAGCTATTTTGTTTTTGTGCACACAATTTTGAATTTGGTAGCAAAAGGTGGAGAGTCAACCCACTATCTAATCCAAATCTGTTTCTTTTCAGTACAAAATGTGCTGGTTAATATCAACTACGTTTTCTATGTACCTAGCATGGTGTTTTTTCCTTTAACTTTTTATCAGCATAAAAATAGCATAGGTTATTGGGGGCCCAAATCAACATCGGGGGCAAGATCAACATTGGGGGGGGTTTTGTGGGGGGGGGGTTGGGGGGGGGGGGGGGGGGGGGGGGGGGGGGCCCCCGGTTTTTTTTAAAATTTTTTTTAAAAAAAAAATTTAAAAAAATATAGGGGTTTTTTTTTTTTTAAAAAAAAAAAAAAAAAAAAAGGAGGAAGGCGGGGGGGGGGTTGTGTTTTTGTTTTTTTTTTTTTTTGGGGTGGGGGGGGGTTTGGGTGGGGGTGGGGGCGGGGGGGGGGGGTTTTTGTGGAGGGGCGGGTTTTTTAAAAGAGGGGGGGGGGGGGGGGGGGGGGGGTTTTTTTAGGGGGGTTTTTTTTTTTAAGGGGCCCTAAAAAAAAAAGGGCCCCGGTTTGGGGGGGGCCCTGGTTAAAACGGGCCCCCAGATTTAGTTGTTAAGGTTGGGCTCCCCAAAATTTTGGGGGGCCATGGCCCCCCCCCTCGCAAGGATACAAATCGACGCCCTTGATTGTTAGGTAGGAATATATACTGGTATATAGTTTAACCAACCAATATAGTTTATATTGGTTGAGATTAGATTAAATTCCAGTATGTTCGGTTAGGTTTTCCTATTTAATTATTATTTCTCGATGTACTTCTTTCGAGCCTTCCCGGTGCTTTACGAGGTCCCATCTCGGTCTGCGTGTCGAACAGTTAGAGGCGAAAAATGGTGAAATCGTGCTGTGCATGCGGTTGTACCAAGCGTCTTGGTCATCAAAGCGATTCTGGGAACCAGATTTCGTTCGATCTGTAAGTGTTTACTGCTTAATGTCTGATAAATATGAAGGTGGCTACAACAACAACCCCAAGGCCGAACAGCTGCGCCAAGCCATGCGACTTTTCACCCTGCACAACTTAATCTCACCATCAGCCAAAGGGAACTGCGAGCTACAGGACGGCGACGACCATGGTCTGCTGGACATTTGACGTCCAACGCGTCAACAGGTTCATGAGGGCGAAAGCAGGCCGATGTCAGCAGTCGTACAGCATGCCCAGGAGATGGAAGAGAACTGCTCTGAATTTGTGGAGAATTGTGCCGGGTCCATCGCTGGGTATACTGTATGTATGCCGTAAACTGGTGGAGGCGCGTTGTGTGAAATGTGTTGCGTGCGTTGGAGCAGTGCTGTGCAGTGAAGAGGACCATCCACCGCCCGAAGTCATGCATCTGATGAACGTGCGGGACAACAGAGGCCTCGTCGTCCCTTCAGCGTCCACGTACTGTGCTGTCATGACGGCTGAGCGACACTTCACTGCACTAAAGAAGTACGGTAATATCACTCAACGCTCTAATCTAGCACTAGACATATGCATATGTAGACATCCCAAGGCAAGACTGGAAATCTCTCACCGAGCCAAGGGGTCCAGGTGCTTATTTTCAAATTTAATAGGGAAAATGACAAAAGCATTACCAGGGTACCAAACTGGGTGTTACATTGTACACGCTAACGGGTGCCACTGGTCCCTTCACTCACTGATTTCGTCACCCCACTAATTGGTTTGCCCCCGCCCCAACAGAGTATATATGGATATGGATTGTGGCTTTACGACGCACTCAGCAGCTGAGGCCATATGGCGTCGCCTGCCTCTCACGCTGGCAGGAATGGCGGGCATCGCGGGGAATCAAACTCCGTACCTCCGGCGTGCCAAACGCTCAGCTAAACCACTGAGCTACCGACGCCCCCCAAGCATGTTGAAGCTTAACCATTTAGCATATAGGCGTACACCAGATACAAATGGCTTTCGGGGCAGCTTTGGTCATCAAAAAGATCCTTTGTCCACCAACCAATTACACAAATTAACACCCATGGTACCATTCTGGGCCTCTAACAAAAATGCGATGGGGTCCTAAAACACATCTATAGACTCAAAAAGAGAACAAAAACGTAATGGGCAGGGGTGCAGCCAGAATGTTCTTAACACTCGCACGTCCGGCGGTCCGCGCCAACTTCGCATGTCCGGGGAGGGGGCAGATGTCTGCCCCCCTAAGATCTCGAGAACTATGCTAGGTAGCGACAAACGGAAAACGGCTTTGGATAGCTGGTGACAAGCTCTATCGAAAGTATTTAGGTCATTTTCTCGCTCAGGTCAATATTTAGGTCACTGGGTCATCATGTCAAATTCGACCAGATCGGGTGGGACCCTCAGATATTGGCACATATCTCAGGACCTGTAACAGATAGAAACAAACTGCAAATGCTATTCGACAGCCCTTGAAATGTGCTATCGACATACGCTGTGTAATTTAAGGTCAGGTCAACAGATTGGTCACCGAAACAATGACCTCAGGTCAAGGTCATGGGGTAGAGTATGGAGGTCATGTAATATATCAATCGACACGTCTTGGCGATACAAGCACAATGACGGTAATTTCAGCCTTCTAGCTCAATGCATTGCGATATAGTGCGCAGAAATGTGCTAGTGATTTCAGGTGACCTCAGCTGACCTTGGTGGGGCCACTGAGCAAAAATGTCAGCGATAGCATTGCGAATAGCTTCCAACTACACGCCATAACGGTTGGAGGTCATTCCGAGAGCAAATATGTAACCAGGAAACATTTGTATATTTTTCCATAGGCCTATAATGGGTAAGCCATGGCAACGACCTGACCTCAGGTCAACGCTACGAAAAAACCGTGATATACATATTATAGACCCTGATAAGATCATGACCTGATATAAGTTTGAAATAAATCGCCAAATTATTGTGGGAGTGATGCCACCTAGAACTCGGAGGGACGTCAGGTCACTTCGCCTGACCTGGTGACCTGACTTGAGATGACCCAGGGTCAAAAATTTCTGAGGATATGCGGAAAGGACCAATGAGCAGCCATGCGAGGTTTGGCTTTGCTAACCCGATTAGTATGGCGGTAAAGTAGGAAAAACCGCAGGGGGGGCAGATATCTGCCCCCCCCCCGGCCGTGCGCGGGTTAAGTCCGTCCAAAAATAGTCGCTTCTCCGCTTTCTGACAATTATCTTCGCTTGCTCTTGCGCGAACCTGTCGACCAAATCTGAGCGGCGAGGATAGTCAGATGCTTGCAGTCAGACGCATACATCCCGTACAAATAAGGAAACTGGGGGCAGGCGAGGAAAACGAAGCCAAAATGAAGGGATGATGATACCAGTTGCGTGCCAACAATGATTGTGGTGATGAACCAATCGCCACGCCTCCAGCTGTATATCTGCTCTGTGTATTTGGGGTCGCAATAACCTTGAGTCGCGTGGCCGTTGCCCCGCCGTGATCCGTCGGCCGGTATAAAAGCAGCGGAAGTCACAACAGCCGTCAGTCGCCATGTTGCCCGCTCTCAGCTGTCTGCTCGTGCTCGTCTCGGTGGCGGCCACCTCTGGCCGTCGCGACTACCCGCCCGACTGCTACTCGCCCGGACTTGACCAGTCCTTCTACAACGGCGACGAGTGGACCGAACCGGGCTGTGCGCGCGCCGAGTGTGTGAACGGAAGAACAGTGTCGCTGCCGTGCGGACTGGTCGGCCTGGAGCCAGATTGTGTGCTGGAGGAGGGCACCGCCGGCGCGCCTTATCCCGCCTGCTGCCCGCATGTCACATGCCCCAATCCGGACCAGTGCTACGTCAAACGCCTCGACAGGATATTCAATGACGGCGAGGAGTGGACGAACCCGGGCTGCGTGGGAGCGCAGTGCAACAGGGGCCGCGTCAGCCAGCTGCCATGTGGACTCATCAACTTACAGCCCGACTCCAGCTGTATTCTGGATGAGGGAATCGCCGACGAACCCTACCCCGCTTGTTGCCCGCGTGCCACCTGCCCCAACCCGGACCAGTGCTACGTCAAACGCCTCAACAGGATATTCAATGACGGCGAGGAGTGGACGAACCCGGGCTGCGTGAGAGCGCAGTGCAACCAGGGCCGCGTCAGCGAGCTGCCGTGTGGACTCATCAACTTGCAGCCCGACTCCGGCTGTATTTTGGAGGAGGGCATCGCCGACGCGCCCTACCCCGCTTGCTGCCCGGGTATCACCTGCCCTAACCCGGACCAGTGCTACGTCAAGAAGCTCAACAAGGTGTTCGAAGACGGCGATCATTGGTCGGAGAAGCCGTGCCTCCGTGCCATCTGCGAGAAGGGCTCGGTGTTGTTCGTTCCGTGTGCCGTGATGGTGCCGCGGCCCGGCTGTCGTATCAGAGACGGCAACTCCGACACACCCTACCCAATCTGCTGCCCCACAGAGGTCTGCTACTGAAGTGGAGCGAGGCTGCCGGCCGACTTACGACCACGACAGCACCCTGCCACGCGCCCTGTGGCAGTCCCTAGTGTAGCCGTAGCCGAAGCTGCACTGTCCGGCACGCTGACGTGCGGGTGTTGCGGTGGACGATCAGGTCTCTATGTCGTCTTCGGCGTCACGCAACGCATCGGTTGTGCAGGCGAGCAGCGGTGCAGTGTTTACTGGAGCGACGATCGTGCCACCAAGGCATGCAACACGCCGTGTCGTCAGCTGGTGGTAGCCGAAGCGAGAATGTTCAATAGCTGTTTACAATAGTTACCTTCTACTGGATATGTCAATAAATAACAACGTATACGAGCTGGGGAATTAGTAGCAACTCGTAGCAGAACATTGCCGTGCCTGCGATGGGGGTATGGGCGGTGGATAGCACCAGAGAAATTTGAGTGCAATACATTGGCAATGCATTACATGCGTACATTTGGCAGTGGCAGTCATAACCCACGGAGAGCAAGCCTGTCTAATTACAAGCTCACAGTCTACGAGTGACCCTGACTGACATACATACATTGAATATATATATATACATATACATACATCCATACATCCATACATATACACATATATATATATATATATATATATATATATATATATATATATATATATATATATATATGTGTGTGTGTGTGTGTGTGGGCCCTCAGAGGCCCATTCGAACACCAGAAGCATCTCAGCCCCCTCTGGCTGTCAGGCGCACTGTTTATTCTTTGTATTATTCAGTTGTTAGGGACCATTCCGGCAGAGACGGCTTCTCTTTCCACCTGGCACGGGAATTCCAGCTCTCGGTCGGGCCATCTCGTGTCTTCACGGCCCTTGCCAGCCATCGAGGTAAACGTATTCAGGTCTTAATGACCCTTTCTACACAAGTTGTAAGATGTGTGTTAATCTTTCCTCGGTTATAATTCTGCCCCCCACCCCCACCCAGGGCGGTCGCCTGATGGACCATATCGGACTCCCCAGGGGGTGGGTGCCCATTCACCCATTGGAAACGCCACTGCTTAACAGCCCGGGACACCTCCATGGGCATACATACCCTTTACATAGCACCGGGAACTCTCCAGTTCGGCCCGGATCGTCTCCATAGCTCGGGGGCCTATTTATCGGCCTGTGGCCCGCTGTCAGCTCTGAGCCACTCTCGATCAACGTGAGCCAGTCTGCACGTCCGGTCTGGGGCCCTCTGTCGGCTAAGGGACCATCTTTCACGGCTCAGAACACTCTTCACCCGACCGGAATCACTTCTTTAAAAAGTTTCGGCCTCTATCACGTAAGGGGCTCCCCGTGCGGTTTCGGCCACCATCAGAACAGGGACACTTCATACCGGCTCTGGGCCCTCTCCGACGTCCCGGGGTCCTCCCGCGACTAAGGGTCTTTTCCGTTGGGGTAGGGGTCCCTTTAGCGATACGGGGCCTCCTCCCTCCGGCCGGAAGCCCTTTCAAAAGCTTGAGCCTCCTCCCTCAGGCCAGTGACCTTTGTACGGCTTGGGCCCCATCCGTCGGCCCCATTGGCACTTCCTGACGGCCCGAAGGTCCTCTCCGGCAACTAGGGCATCCCTCCGTCATCTCAGGAGCCCTCTGACGATTCAGGGTTTTTTTCCGGCAAGCTGGAGGCCCTCTTTCAAATGCTTGGGCCCTGTCCATCAGGTCAGTTGTCCTTTCTTCAGTTTGTGCCCCGCCAGGAGTCCTTCATATTGGCTCGGAGCCCTCTCCGTCAGCCCGGAAACATTCCAACAATCCCCGGGGCCACCTCGGTCGATCTAGAAGCCCTTTACGTTAGCCAAGCCAAGGGCCCTCAGCATCTTCCCGAGGGCACTTTTCGCTGATTCGGGGCATTTTCATCGACACGGGGTCTTTTCCGTCAGCCCGGGCCCCCTTCGTCGGCAAAGGAGCCTTTCCGTTGGCCAGGGAGCCCTTGCGGGCACCATTTACCGATGCCTTGAGGGAGCCTCTGATCTTCCATGTGGGGAGGGGGCTGCTACCCACTTCGCCCCCCCCCCCCTGGCTACGTTACTACTCGTGACCGTATTAATAGCGAAATAACACCTACCTGACAACTGGACCATAGGTGGCAAAACGTCTGAATTTAGAGGGGGGGGACTGGGTTCATTATTTATATATTATGTCTATACTATACTATCCATTATACTATTATATCCTTTTTGGTCCATCATTTCCGGTTGTAATTTCGTCAATGTTAAATTTCCCGATTGAAGTGGGCGCCGGGACACTGTGCCCCCGCCCCGTTCCGCCGTCTATAAACCGAATGCTAAATCGTATGCGATCAAACCCGCTAGTTACCCAAGTCTGGCGGCGTTCATTGGGCATTACAATACCAAGTGACGGATGCTCTTAGACCTGCTTTACAGGTTCGCTGTCAGGACATACAGCAATCGGACTGGCCACTGGTATAAAATTAACCATCGCACAGGGAAATGTACGGTATTGAATTGTGGAGCCATACATAGCGTATTCACTTGCTCGTCTCCTTGAGAACTGCTTGGCCAAGTCTCCCACAAGGGCTTATCTTCCCTTTTTCGCTCTCAAGGGATGGCCGAGCGCCAGGTGTCCGTGTGGAAAAAGGTTTGTTTCTTTTTCCCGTGCAGTTTGGTAACTGGGAATTCGTCATTTCTCATTATGCCTTCCTCAACAAAAGATGTAATTGGGCCTTGTGAAGTCCAGGTTGTGATCTACACAATTCCATCTTTTCAATGCAAACCTGTGGAACAAAAACAATTTCTACTTTTTGAGTGTTCAGACCTCGTAATCCTTCACCCTTCGGTCACATTTCCTGCGACGTGGTTCTGAGGAACGGCGAATACCAGCCCGGTAAGACGGCGTACAATACGGTGTACTGACTATTTCGGAGCTAGAGGATGGGGTGGGGGTGGAAACCATGTTGAAACAGCTAGCCATGCACCACCGAGACGTTCCCATTATCGTCACGCACGAGACGTTCATGCTAAAACACACTCGAGATTAGTAGGTACGCACATGTTCTGTCCCTTTGTTCCTAAGTCAGTGGTGCGTGTTTCTGAGCGAGCTGGGCCGCCAGATCGTTGACAAACAGCCGCTGAATATTAATGAGCATCCGCGCCCTCCGGGCGCGTGTAACCTTCCTTCACAGGGAGCGCTCGGCTTGCTGGCCTTGGCTCGTTTTTGCGGGCTACGCGGATAGCAACAGATCTTTACTTAGGCTTGAAGTCAAGTTAAGTCGAATGAATAGTCCCGTCAATTGGCGGACACATTTAAGCATGCAGTCACCAACAATGAAATAAAAGTGGGGAGTAGAATAAGCAGCCCCAACTTCAGGAGCTTTTACGTTCATATGGTTTCGTTAAAATAAGCGACCCAGATGTTCCTCGGAGTCCGTGCTGATGTAAATTACCTGTCCGGCCCGAGAACAGGCGTGACGACTAGTCACCAAATGATGCGCGGTATTATAACTCCGCCTTCGGAAGTGTGTGCAAATATAAGACGCGACTGAGCACAGGTTTCCCATCACATAATTTCTAGTTCTGATAACTCTGACATGAGCTGTCTCAGGAGCGACGAAGGCCGGGCTGGACCACGACGCCGTAATGGACACGTAATGCAGCTCCACCTACCGTCGGACTTGCACCACGAGCGCCACCTGCCGTAAGATCTATGCCACGAGTGCTACCTGTCGTGACCTATACCATGAACGCTACCTACCGTGGAATATATGCTATGAGCGCCAACCACTGAGACCTATACCATGAGCGCCACCTATCGCAGCCCATATCACGAGCGTCACCTATCATAACCTATACCCTGAGAGCAGTGATAAATTACTAGCGAAATAGGGTGAAGTATACCACTTACTGAACACTAAATTGCCATCCTTCCCAAAGGAGTGCCGACATTGCGTTTCTTGGTGCGTGTTTGTGAAGTCTTCACTCTTCGTTTCTAACTGAATCCCGCTTACAAGTATCATGCTTATGCTCACCATAACGAATCCGGGGTTATGTTAGCAAACATCATGTAGCGCAATTCCCGGTGAAAGGATTACCTATGATATGCTATGTTATAGAATACCAGTTTACAGTTTAGGTGTTCGTATCGTCATCGTTGATTTCGGTGCCCCCAAATTAAGTATCTCTGAAAACACGCAAAACAGGAGCAGTTATATGTATGCATTTGTCTGAAAACTAGGTTTGCAGGACTTCACAATGACATTATTTCCATGGCGATTTCGAAATCCTGTACTCGGTTCGACATCCCACACCAAATGAAAAAAAAATCATTATTTTAACATTGCATGAGCGCCACCTACCATAACATATACCATGAGCGCCACCTACCGCACCCTATACCACGAGTGCCATCCGCCGCGACCTATGCCAAGAGCGCCACCTATCAAAATCTATATCATGAGCGCTCTGCGCTGCCCACCATGAAATATACACCACGAGCGTCATCTGCCGTCAGACCCATACCATAAGCACCACTTACCGTGATACGTGCCATGAGCACCAACTGTCGTGATCGTTCCACGAGCGTCAAATACCCCGATGCCTACACCATGAGCGCCATCTGACATGATGCCTGTGGGCATGAGCGCCACCTGCCGTTAAATCTAACATGCGCACCACTTGTTATGACTCATACCACGAGCGCCACCTGTCGCCAGATGCTGGACGATTCCAGGACAAATCACCATGTAGACCCCGTAGACAACGAGACCTTTACCACCCCTCCGATTTTGATAAAACTGGGTGTACGGTGTTATCTATGGCCAAGACAACGATTATGTGATATCTAGGTTTCTAGGCTAAGGGAGCCCCGAGATCAAAATTATGGGGACATGTAGAGTTCATATAGAAAATATTAATAATACAAAATGCTAACAATTATATCACCAAGCATATATATATATATATATATATGATACCAATCATATATATATATATATATATATATCATTTAAAAGCGCAAGACCTACCAAATGCAATAAACAATTAGTTCGATCTCCTGGAGTCAACTTTTAACATGGTGACCCGCTGATATTTCCTTGACCTGGCAACCTATAAAAAAAGTTCTATTTTCAGTTTTAACAAACATGCAGAATAAATTGTCTAACTGATGAGGCAAACATTTTTTTATCTCAAGAACAGACTCCTTGATGGGTCACAGAGGTCACATGACAGGGCCTCACATGACCTGCAGGTCAAACGCTACATTGTCACGAAAAGCAGAGCTAGGGTTTGTCGACTTTTGGGGCATGGGATCTTCTTGCAATGATTACAGCAGAAGTTGAGGGAGTGTACCTGAAGGTAAAATATGTAACATTTAATGGTGTGACACTAACAGTGCAGCTGACAATTTTTTACCCCACCACCATGGCCATGAATATAACAGGCTGCTGTCAAGTTTATCATTCTCGATGACGTCATAATGTCGTGAAAGTTGGTAATTTTATAATACAATATAATACGTAAAATTTTGTGTACATTTTGTAGTCAAAGTTTTGCCAAAAACTTGGTGCAAACACAATTAATTATCAAAATTAATACTGTGCTCGTTATAGCCTCGATTATTTGGACCTCAGTGTCGGTTTGGCACCTTCGACTCACAGTTACACCGTGGAAAAAATGTATTCCAGGGCACTCAAATAACTAGTTATTGCAAAGCATACCCGCGCCACTTATTTGCCATTATATTCTTCTCCTGGAGCGCTTAGCACTTCTGGTGGGGGATGGGGAGGGAGGGACTTCCAAAAATCGTCCCTAGGTGGTATGCTACGCTTACACTAATCTGGGACATTGTACATGAAACCAAGCAATCGTCCGAAAGCAACACCCTGAAAATGGCCACCAGGCAATATTTGACAGAGCTCGACTGTGGGGCAGTGGACGCCTCGAGGAAGCACCGGATCATACTGCAATCGTCTGGCTGCCAGCTCACATATTCCAAAATATTGTTTGAGAAACAGGTAGTGGAGAGCACCTGCGGCAGCACCCATTCAGGCGTCATTATGATACATAACGTTGTTTCTGTCAGTTTCGTTACACCTTCGTCATCTTTCGCCGCACCTTATGAGACGACACTGCAGTACCATAAAGAAAATAATACCCACAGAACTACAGCTACAACGCTCTATTAATTCCAACAGCAATAGTAATACTTGGCCACCCTGATATCTGGGTGTTTTCGTGTTCAGCAGAATCTCAGCCGCAGCCTTGATCTTTGATGACACTGTTCAACTGATATGGAGTAATACAACTCTGCTTTGATTCCCAGAGGTCTATTATCAATACCATAACACATCCAATCCCGGACAATGGCCTTGGGTGCTGTCGCCACACCATCACAGAGTTCGTCTCACCCACTCAGGAAGGACGAAGTCGCCTACCAGAGGTACAATTCACAGCAAATCATTCTGGGAGCAGCACGGCTCCCAGATAGCCAAGGATCTACTCGAACCCAGCTGACAAGAGGTTGCCTCACGCTATCTGTGTTATTTCACACGCCCCTAAGGTTGTTTCAGGCTTTAGGAAGCTGTTACGAACTGTGTTAGGCTCTGTCGGTTTGTCGCAGACTGCTTCAGGCTGTGTCGGTTGTCGCAGGCTGCCAGACTATGTCGGGTTGTCGCAGGCTGAAGTTTTGTCGGGTTGTGGCAGGCTGACTATGCCAGGTTGTCGCAGACTGAGTCAGGTTGTGTTGGGTCGTTGCAGGCTATGTCATGCTGTCAAGACGCCACAGGCTGTATCAGATTATGTCGGGTTGTCACAGGCTGTAACGTTATTCAGGCAGTTGGTTGGTTATTGGTTTTACGACACATCGACCGTTGAGTCATATGGCGTCGTCAATCTCTCACGCCGATTGGTCGCGGGCGAAGAGTAGCGACAGGTGAGATTCGAACCCACAATCTTTCGATTGCGAGACGAGCATCTTACCCCTAGACCACTCGTCGCCGTTATTCAGGCAGTTGCAGGCTGCATCAGGTTATGTGGGGCTCACACAGGCTGTGCCGGGTTATGTCAGGCAGTCGCAGGCTGTGTCAGGCTGGCGGGTTGTTGCAGCCATCAGGTTATGTCGGGTTGTTACAGGCTGTGTCAGGCTGTCGGGTTGTCACAGGCTATGTCGGGCAGTCGCAGGATTATGTTTGACAGTAGCAGGCTGTGTTGCCTGCCGTCCGGCCTGTGGCTCAGGCCTTCAGAAGGAGCGGCTCGCCGGTCTTGTGGGCCTGTTCGCCGCCGCACAGCAGCAACACCAGAGCCAGCGCGAACTCAAAGGCCGTACCCGGGCCGCGGCTGGTCACCAGGTTACCTGTGGACGGGTCACTTGGTCAGTCACATGGGCAAGGGTGGTCAAGTTACCAGGGCAGGGACTACCAGGTCATCAAACGAGGGGTCACTGGGCTACCTGGAGACTACCCGTAGAAAGGTCACAAGACCACCAGCAGCAGCGCACCCAGGGGTGACCAAAAGTGTCATGGTGCCCTGCAATGTTTGACCTCTGAATGGAAATAATAGTAATGCTTGCGCTTCTCATGGGAATAGGCAGGACCATGTACATCCCTTACACGCGAGGTCTTTTCATTGATTGTTCAAGCTATGCATTTCCTGAGCTTCTCCACGTTTCTTGTTTTCATTCCGACATTCGCCTCCACCGAAGTGTTTGTTCATTTGTCATTACACCATAGCCTCCTTCGAAAAAAAAAATGAATCGGTCCCTACACCAGTTGAGGGGAGGCACCATGTCACTAGACGAGGGATCATCACGCCACCTGCGGAGCGGTCGCCAGGTTACCCGTGGAGAGCAAAATGTCACCTGGCCGGGGTCGCCATACCACCATTAGATAATGGGACACCATGCTACTCCGATGTCACCACGACACCAGGCAGCTTAAAGTTGCTTACAAGTGCTTGCTAGGTCCGGTGCTCCAAAATATATGGTGAGCTTGGGCGTCTGAGTTGAAAATTACTTTTCAAAAGGTAGTAAAGGTAGAAAATTACTGCAATAAAGGTGGAATACGTGGTTTTTTTCAAGGCGCCTAGTGTGCCTTGAACAGTTCCGTGGCGCAGCTGTTCTATGCCACTAGTCCAGCAGAACGTCTCAACATAGAAATAAAAATATCGCGTTCACAAACCATGTACCGTTGCTTTTAAAACCGTACACAAGTAATATTGCACAAGCCTCAACATTCAGTTCGCATATCAGATTCAGCACTTAGTTATACCTCAGTCATAGACAGAAGCTTTATATAATGAATAGTATGTCCTCTGACTGAACCCGAGTCGGCTACACTGCTTGGGGAAAATGCCAGTGATATAAAATGTATAAGGGAGAGTACCAGTTGGCTACACTGCCTCAGGAAATTGACAGTGAGGTACAATATCTGATGGAGAGTACCAGTCAGCTAGGCTGCCGGAGGAAAATGTCAGTAAGGTACACTATCTGAGGGAGAGTATCAGTGGACTGAGGAAATTGCCAGTGAGGGATACTATCTGAGCAAGAGTACTGGGCTATACTGCCTGAGTAAATTGCCGGCGAGGCACAGTATCTGGTGGAGAGTGCCAGTGGGCTACACTGTCTCTAGGGGAGGTGCCACTCACCGTCCACCACGACGCGGTCTTGTTGGTAGGTGTAGTCGGTCAGCTGTGCCTCGAAGCCCGGGTAGCTGGTGACGGCACAGCCTTTGTACACGCCGTGCGCCTGCAGCGCCGTCGGCGCCGCACAGATGGCAGCCACCAGCCGCCCGGCGTCCGCCTGATCCCGCAGCACCGACCCCACCAGGTCAGACTGCGGTGCACGGGGTCACAGGTCAGACTACGGTACACAGGGTCACAGGTCAGACTACGGTACACAGGGTCACAGGTCAGACTGTGGAACACAGGGTCACAGGTCAGATTGTGGTGCACAGGGCCACCAGGTCAGACTGTGGTTGGTTGGTTATTGGTTTTACGACACGTCGACCCTTGAGCCATATAGCGTCGCCAATCTCTCATGCCGATTGGTCGCGGGCGAAGAGTAGCGACAGGTGAGACTCGAACCCACAATCTTTCGATTGTGAGACGAGCATCTTACCCCTAGACCACTCGTCCCCGTCAGACTGTGGTACACAGGGTCACAAGTCAGACTGCGATACACAGGATCACAGGTCAGACTGCGGAACACAGGGTCACGGATCAGATTGTGGTGCATAGGGCCACCAGGTAAGACTGTGGTACACAGGGTCACAGGTCAGACTTTGATAAACAGGGTCACAGATCAGACTGCGGTACACGGGGTCACAGGTAAGACTACGGTACACAGGGTCACAGGTCAGACTACGGTACACAGGGTCACAAGTCAGACTGTGGAACACAGGGTCACAGGTCAGATTGTGGTGCACAGGTTACAGGTCAGACTGTGGTACACAGGGTCACAGGGTCACGGATCAGATTGTGGTGCACGGGGACACCAGGTCAGACTGCGGTGCACAGGGTCACAGGTCAGATTGTGGTGCACAGGTTACAGGTCAGACTGTGGTACACAGGGTCACAGGTCAGACTGTGGTACACAGGGTCACAGGTCAGACTTCGGTACACATGGTCACTGGTCAGACTGTGGTACACAGAGTCACAGGTCAGATTGTGGTGCCTGGGGCCACCGGTCAGACTGTGTTCCAGTCACTGCTGGGTAACACAGCCACCAGACTCTTGCACATGCAGGTGCAGGTGATCCGCCAGGTGGCGGGTGAGCGCCAAACTGCCGAACTGGAGCTCAACTGCAAGTGTGGATATGACGGCTCGACGTGGCAAGGCCACTACAAGCAGAGCAGCAGAGCAGAGCAGAGCAGAGCAGAGCAGAGCAGAGCAGAGCAGCAGAGCAGAGCCACATCAAGACGGGCAAGTTTTCGTGAATTCACTTGTGCCGTTTCAGCCGGCCTTTGGCGCTATCGTGGTCTGGTATTATAGGACGTCTTCCCCTGCTCCCTTATGCCGAACAATGAAGCTGGGATACTGCCGCGAGACATGAGGTCAGCAATCAGGAATCCATTTACTGGAATCGGCAGATCGATAACCTGGTAGTTCACAACGCGCATCTCCAGCAGCTCGACGTCGGCATCAAGCAGTTTATTGGAACTCAGAAGAAAAATATATGGAAACCAACTCCTAATAGAGGGTTGCTTTGACTTCGAACAAAGTTATGAGTTCCTGAATTGACGTTCGTGAAATGAAACTACATTGTAATACATTAGTTCATTCTGGTTTTACACTACTCCGTTATGACATTGTCATGCCAATGTTTTGCTAATAACTGCTATTTTTTCATTTCATCATATTTAGCGTGCAATCTCTTGGGCTCTTAAGCATTCACTTTGTGAGAAATTAATTCCGGAATACTGGCGTGAAGTAGTGGCCGCCGCCGTCTATCAGACGAAGGTCGACTGAGAAGTAGCCAGTGTCATCACCGACACCAGCTTGACACAATGATGTATCCTGCCGTGCGACGCCCAAGCAGATGAACGACCCTGAAGAAGTGCGACATCGCCTGTGCAGTGTGCACACCTTCGCTCATCTTCTGCTCGGCCTCAGCACCATTCCTCACATCGTCATGTGCATTCCTCGGCTTGTCCTCTGCTCGGCCTCGGCACCATTCCTCAGCGGTGCCCGCCGTTCCTGCCAGTCAGAGGCAGGCGACGCCATGCGGCCTCAGCAGGTGAGTGCGTCGTGAAGTTCCCGACCACCACCACAGCACTATGCCTCACATCGTCGTGTGCATTCCTGGGCTTGTCTTCTGCTCGGTCTCAGCATCATGCAGGCACGGATTCGATTTTTCCAAAGATTGCATGCGTCGTACAGATGAATCGAACGAAGCATCCATTCCTGCGGAGTTGCAGGAATTGCAAACTGTTGAATTCCATCCCCCAAAAAATATATAACGTTTCTTTAGCATCGCCCAAGATCCGAACAATACTCAGGTCACAGAATGGACGTCACCTGACCTCGAATTCCTCGGTAAAACAACAAAATTCAGCCAACACAACTTCACACAACTTAATTCACTACATTCAAATTGAGTTCACTTTTGTAGATGCAAACAAATCCGAGAGAGCTGAAAGCTTCCATAACAGTGACAAGTACTGAGGTTAGTCACCTTGACTGGAGTAAAATATTCAAGATATAACAAATGTTTAGTTTTTGTCATCTAAACAAAATATTCATTCCAAAAAGCTTCAAAGGAATTGGCCCACAATTGCACACTTTATTGTTCAAGCTTTTCCGGGATAATCACATTGACCCGACCTAGGTAAATATACTACGGTGATCCGAGGTGAAACCTTTCTCCGCAAAAGATGTGCAGAGCGTGCCGAAAATTTTAGCGCGATGCACGTTAAAGTTATCTGGCAACCTTTAAACAACATTAGAGGAAGGGTGGATCTCTACCCGCGGCATTGGGGGAGTGGCAACGATTTGTACCCCTATCACACCATCAAATATCACTTACTCATTCAAACTAATGTAAAATTTTGCTTCGCCATACTTTCGTTCCCTACTGTGCCAATTTGCATGGTGGTGTTAAAAACCGTTTAATAAAGTCCACTTTTGAAGCGCATCTGGTCCAATGTGAGCTGTGCGAGGTTCTGGGGTTGGGAGGGCCTACCTTGGGGTGATCATAGGAGAGTTGGCATAGTCCATCGTGAAGAGGTACTGGAAATGTTTGCAGAGCCTGTGGCGTGATTGTGGAAGGGTGACGGCAGCTCACCTTGCTCAGGTTCTTGGAGCCTTGCAGACCACCTGGCATTATCACCAAGTCGTAGGGTCCGCTTTTCATGGCTTCGGCCAGAGACTGGTCGGGCACCATCACCACACCATGGGCACACTTGACCGGATTCGTGCCCTGAACGCCCGCCACAGTCACTGCCACCTGTCGGTGAGGAGAAGTATTACACATTCTGGGTTTATCACCGTTCTCAACTATCTATCGACTGGTGGCCAAATCTAGTTGCGCAACTATATTATAGGCCAGGAAAATTAGACGAGGCCCCTAAGACGGTACAGGAGGCCACTAATGTGAATGAGGAGGCCCCGGAACCCAACGAGACGCCCAAAAACTGGCAGAGAGGTCTCAGTAAATGAAACGAGACCCCTCAGGTGGCACAGAATGCCCTTAAAATGACAAAGAAGTACCCGAAGACAGGAAGCCTTCAGGATGGATGAAAGAAGAAGCTCAGGAGTGCTCATGAAACAAGACACGACTCTTAGCACAGCACAGATGACCCACAAATTGAAAGAGAAAACCCAGAATCCAAGAGGTGGCCTCAGGAAGTGAGAAGAGATCTTTAAGATTGCATGAGTTCTCAAGATGCAAGATGCCCCTGATCCAAGGCTCTGAAAAGGAGGCCCAAATTAGGGGCATCCTAGTTTGCTTTTCAAAAGCAGCCTTCTCACTTGAAAAGGGGGCTACATTATGAGAACACTCATAGAATACCGTGCAGTGTAAGGGTGGGCCTCTAGGAAAGAGGATGCCGCAGGAATCGGGTGGTGGTGGTGGTGGATTTGTGCTTTAGGGCGCGTCGACTGCATTGGTCATTTTGCGCCCATGCACACACAGGAATCGGGACGATGGCGCTAACTGTACAGGAGGTCCCTAATTTGAACGAGGCGGCAAGATGACAAGAGTACGTTCCTGACGCGTTAGAGGGTCACGGGAAATGAGATTAGGTCCCTAAGACAATACATGTGACCACAAATTTGACACATGATGCTCCAGGACCAAAAATGAGGCTTCAAAGACGGGTAGGGAGTGAAGTGAGAGGGTCCCCCTAAAACGGTACAACAAATGAGGCGACAAAGAAATTGCAAGAGGCGATTGAGTTGGAAGCTGGATCATGCATGCCTCCCCGTGTTCATACTTGGACTTCTCGTTTTTGATGAGATGCATACAAATGAGCTAGGAAAGTCACCCAGCTTTATAATTCTCAAGCACTCAATCCGGAAGTCTTCACTTCAGCACTTCACTAGAGAAAGGCGAAATTATTGACTGGGGTCAAATACATTTAGAGTAAGCACATTAAAGTAGCATAGGCATGTAATTGTTCACATTCGACATATCATACCATAGGATACGTGAGGAAAACCAATCCCTCGACAAGCAGCTGCTTGGTTGCACATGGGGACAGGTTGCCTATCTATGGAGCCGACATTACCGTAAGAGAATGAAGAAAAAGGAGGAATTTCGGAAAACCGGCCTGATTCAGGAAAAATCCAGCGGAATTGCCGGATTCTAAAAAAATCACGAATCTGGTTGGGTAATCTGGCTGAAATGAAGACCCGGTGCATTCTTGGAGTTATTTGGCTTTGTTAGCTGCTGATGTTTGATTGATGGACAGGTTGCCAATGTGAGTCACTGCAACATTCAGGCAAATAAACCCATCTGCTGATGTTTGATTGATGGACAGGTTGCCAATGTGAGTCACTGCAACATTCAAGCAAATAAACCCATCTGCTGATGTTTGATTGATGGACAGGTTGCCAATGTGAGTCACTGCAACATTCAAGCAAATAAACCCATCTGCTGATGGCGCCACCATGGCCACAGTATTTTGGCACCACCATTGGCCACAGAAGACAACGCAAGGATTAGTCCAATTCGAATTTGTTGACATTTCGTACGTTGAATTTGTTTTTTGAAAATGACACAACCATGTGAGCCATTAACAGCACAATTGCAGGCAGACCGAGTTAGCATGCAACTAGCGCACATCATACAACATGTGCATCATACATAATGCATACATTTCAAATCAACACAAGAAACATTTACAATTCAAGCGGGTGATGCATGTCGCTTGATAAACAGCGTATGACTCAGTGTACCACTGACGCACCGGAAGATGATGCCACAAACGGTTAGGTGGTGAGAACAGAACACACATGCTCAACGTGTGTCAGCCATGCAACCCACAGTCATGCAGCATAAGCAAAACAACATGCACAATGAAATCAAAGGGCTGCATGCATTAAGCATTGCATCTTACATCCTGAAAGGGAGGCAACATACCATTTCTGCTCCTCCAGCAATCCTGCTGGATTTTCCCTATATCAGGCTGGTTTCCCAAAATTTCTCTATTTTCTTCCTTCTCTAATGGTAATGTTGGCTCCATAGATAGGCAAATTTGACTACTGATTATTGACACCACTGACATTCTGAACACGCAGAAGGTTTTTGTTTCCTTATCTGGTTAAATGGTCTCAAATCTGCTCCAAGACCAGCTTTTCCTGCATCCAAGCACCTTCCCCTAACCACAGTGTGTCCAAATTCATCTTCACTCGAGCATCAGATGTAAATAAACATCTTCTAATCGTGATGAAAGGTGTAGCTAAAATGTCAGATGGTGCATAATGTCTTGCTGTTTTGTTTGTTTATTGGGGTTTAGGGGCACATCGACTGCAGTGGTCATGCAATGCAATTACATGACATAACTATAAGTCTGCATACAGCCCAGCATCACTTCAATCCTATCAGCAATAAATGAAGGTCACTCACATCAGCTATGTTGTTTGACAGGTGCCCATTTGTTGGGTGCACACTGAATGAATATATGTCTATCAAAGATGCCAGCAAAATGGAAAATAACTGATGCAAGATGTAAATAATTGCCCATGCTGTGTTGTTTTCCATTCAATTTTCTGAATTTGGACACCTTGTCAGTGTGAAAGTTTTCTTTCCAGTGTGAAAAGAGTGAAGAAACCTCCACAAATCTTGTAAGAAAACCTGCATCCTAACCACCTTTCAAACATGCTTCCTGACACACCCAAACTTGTAAGCTAGATACCCAGGAAGAAATAAATATGCAGAAATGAAAGATAGGATCAAAGTGCTTATGATCCCAAAGAATCAAAATTGTCTTTATTTATCACATTTACACTTGAACTTACATTTTTGCACCACCTCTTCAGGGATGGTGTGTCCCTCAGACACCCCATTGTCAAATAAAATTTGATGAACTGTGTTTTCATCACAACTTTGTCAGGGGCTTGTGTTCTCACCACAGTACTAGTTAGTTATTTGGGTTTTAGGGCGCATCAACTGCATTGGTTATACAGCGCCCATTCACCACAGTACTAGTGCATCCTCATGTGAGCTGAACATTAGAGCTGAATGACTAATCTATCATTCCACTCAGACTCCGGAAATTTATGCTACAGAAAAGAAACAAACTTCTAGCAGGGTGCAAGTTGGTACAACCATTGACCAAATAAATGATCAGTAAACAAATTCATGAATGCCCACCTCAGCTCTACGAAGTACATCAATAGTGATGACAGCTTCCATCTCTTCTGCACCATCTGCCAGAAGGAGCATAGCAGTTTTCCCCATCTTGGATATTTGATTGTAGATGGCCACAATAAAGACAACCAAAATTGTATTTGAAAGGAAGTAGTTTGACAAAATTCTGAAAAGGAAAAAACAGATAAAACATTTGAAAATATGTCCAACCAATCCAGCATAGCATAGCAACACAGACCTGCAAACAGGTCATCAGGTACATCTTATACAGCAACACAACATCCAGCAGAAGGGTTGATGTGTTAGCTTATTCCTGTCCACCAGGATAAATTGGAGTGTGCACTTACACATGCATAGGCACATGTGTGCATGTGGCTATGCATGTATGCATACATGCATGCATGTGTATACATGCATGTGCATACATGCATGTGTATACATGCATGTGTATACATGCATGTGTATACATGCATGTGTATACATGCATGTGTATACATGCATGTGTATACATGCATGTGTATACATGCATGTGTATACATGCATGTGTATACATGTATGTGTGCATGCATGTGTGCATGTATGTGTACATGTATGTGTACATGTATGTGTACATGTATGTGTATATGTATGTGTACATGTATGTGCATATGTATGTGTATGCATGTATGTGTATGCATGTATGCGTATGCATGCATGCGTATGCATGCATGTGTATGCATGCATGTGTATGCATGTGTATGCATGCATGTGTATGCATGTGTATGCATGCATGTGTATGCATGCATGTGTATGCATGCATGTGTATGCATGCATGTGTATGCATACATGTGTATACATGCATGTGTATACATGCATGTGTATACATGTATGTGTATACATGCATGTGTATAAATGCATGTGTTTACATGCATGTGCATACATGCATGTGTATAAATGCATGTGTATACATATATGTGTATACATGTATGTGTATACATGTATGTGTATACATACATGTGTATACATGTATGTGTACACATATATGTGCGCATGCATGTGTGCATGTATGTGTGCATGTATGTATACATGTATGTGTACATGTATGTGTATATGTATGCGTATGGATATGCACATGAGTATGAGTATGCATATGTATACTCATATATATATATATATATATAACATTCAAAATAAAGAAAAAAGGTAATGTAGCATAACCTAACCTAACCTTCTAATAGAGAGAGGGGACGAGTAGTCTAGGGGTAGGATGCTCGTCTCACAATCGAAAGGTTGTGGGTTAGAGTCTCACCTGTCGCTACTCTTCGTCCGCGACCAATCGGCGTGAGAGATTGGCGACGCTACATGACTCAACGGTCGGTCGACGTGTCGTAAAACCAATAACCAACCAACCTTCTAATAGAGTAAATTCTTTTTTAAAAGTGTGGAAAATTTTCGAACATTTTTTCCTTCTTCAAAAGTTTCAAATGAAGGAATCTAACCTAGCCCATCCTGTTTTTGAAAGAAAAGCATTAAAAAATGTTATTTTCAAACTCACAACAAAAGCCTAACCTGACCTAACTTAAACAAACCTAACCCCATTGTATGCTTCTTGGAGGTAAAATATGTGCAAAACTTCTCTTGTGGTTACTTTAAACTGCACTAATACCCTTCTCCTCATGTCTTGTTTGGAGCCATGTAAAGCATATAACATTATGTTGACAGAAGCCAAGGGCATTATTTATTTCCATCATTATTTATTTCATCTCCAGTTCATGGGAACCCTAACTTCGGACCAGGAATATTTTTGGTAAATTTTTCTTTAAATAGTGTTTTTTTTAATTATTTTCTTGGAATTTTTCTTCAGAATACCATATTTATAAAGGTGATTAAGATGATGGACCATTTATTTTCTGTGGAAATGTTTTTTTATTGCTTTTCTTCCAACATAAAAAACCGAAACTAACCTAGCCTAACCAAACCTAACCCATTTGTTGAATGCAGAAACAACGCATTTGCAAGGTGAAGAAGTGTTGAACAGAGTGGGAAACTTACTTTCCGGGTTGGGAGTCGGAGTGCATACTGATTTCTTCTGGAGTACATTTTCATGGACATTATTTTTATGCATGGAATCTGTTTACCAGTAAACGACCAGAAAACCTAAATCAGTACCTACATAATATGCATAAGTAATATCATTCTCATTTTTGGTCAAATCAAATGCCAAAACATACGAACAAAGAAGTGAACAATGGATGGCGCTGCCCGGCAGTGACCCGTAATAATCAGCACTGTTTCGTTTCTTATAACTCACAGGAGAAATGCGTTTTCCTTTCACTGTTGGTCTCAGTACAAGGCTAGCCACATGAAAAACAAACAAAAATACTTCACACTTCACCCTCAGCTCAGAGCACATACCTACCTATGCAGCCAATTTCCCACTTAATACGAATGAAACTCTGCTACCGCACACGCCACAGTTGGATGTGATCAAAGCAAAGGATCAGTCAAGGTCTTGTGTTTACTGTTAACTTGTGTGGACACTGTTAACCATGTGTTCAAAGTTGCTAATGGTTATGTCATATACAAAATACCTTGCATTGATTGGCTGACAGACAGATTTCAGAACAGAAAATGCTAACACAGCCAATTCTGATTGGTGGCCTCCGGGACTCCGGAGACGTCTCTTAAAACTATCAGTTTCCTACTATAAGGTGGCATGAACACAGGTATTCCGAGACGCCGCTCCAGAGCCGGAGAACAGTGTTCTGTGTGCATGCGCATCATCTTGCAAGTTGCTGTTGGCGCATTGTTGTCAGCAATTCTGGTGGTTGAGATTGATGGAGTGTGTGAAGCTGTGGTCCGGCTGCTGACTGCTACAAAAAGTGATTAATTTGAGTGGTGACCGTAAGTGGAATAACCAGCGTTTTTTTGGGTGTCATTCTGTGTTTGTTTATATTGATATCTTTGTTCCCACATTTGTGTCGGAGTACATGTGAAGCCCATCCTATCCAGTATGAACCCGGAGTGCAAAATGTTTTCAGAGATAAAATCTCTTAAGAAGTGCCTTAATTCCCACCCAGGTGTTGAATCAACTGCATGGAGTGTTGAATGCTCCTTTAATCATGTCAGATAAGCACCAGGCAAGGGATGGATAAACTATGGCACAAAAAAAAACAGCATTGCAGCATGGATGGCCCATTATATAAATTATTGCTATGATCAACTGAGAGGTAAGCACGAGTGCCGAAAACTAGTGGTCGCATCTTCTAAATCACGTTCATAAGCATAGTATTCCGAAAGAAGATTCCATAAATTCAAACACATTTTAACACAATAATACCATATTGCCCAACTCAAAGCACCTTATTGGCATTATTTTGCTTCCAACCTGAAAAGTTGGTTGGTTGGTTATTAGGGTCATTTGCACAGAAAATAAGTTGTTCCATCATCTGAGAAACCTTCATAAGCATGGTATTCCAAACAAGTTCCAAAAAATCAAAAAACCACCTTTATGACAAATTTACCATCCGTTTTCCTCGGAAAACGTATGGTAAATAAGTGGTAAATTTTTTATAAAAGGTGTTTTGGGATTTTTTCGATTTTTTCAGAATGCTATGTTTACGAACGTGATTCGGAAGATGCGACCACTCGTTTTCGATGCTAATCTGAGCGGAACCGCATCAACGCGCTTGCCTGCCACTGTCAGAACAACGCACGGCACCTACCTACTTCATAATTATTTTTGTTAAATTAGACCAGGAACACCTACCGGCTACGCCGCGCTTGACACCGCGCCACATATAAGACCGACCAACACTAAAGTTTAGATGAAGCGCAACGTCACAGCGGCGTGACGTTTTTCCTTCGTTATGTTAACGTAGGGTCTGTTCCCGTGGCTCCACTAACCTCCACAAACCTCCACTGGTCGTTCCCGTCGCAAATCCGGTGGAGATTTGTCCTCCACCAACCTCCACCAGTGGAGCAAAAGCTCCACCAGCGCAGAAGCAGGGTCCAATTGTAATTTTTCAGTTGAGCTCAATCACGGCGCACTTGCGCCATATATTTGCGCGTAAACAACGTCCTCCATCATATAAATCTCATCTTCATGCATCAACTGAATACCAGGATAAAGGGCGTCGCCACCGGGGGCAGGGGGGGGGCAGTCGTCCCCCCTGCCGTGAAACTGGGGGCGCCGCCCCCCTGAAATTTGAGGAGGCCCCTATCCGCAAATGCACAGCAAAAAAGGTGAGCAAGGAGGCCGACGGGACAGAAGATCATGCTGTCAATGAGGCCTCAGGACTGACGAGGCCCCCAGGAAATATAATCAGGTCTCTATAAGAGACGTAGAACAGAGATTGGAAGGAGGCCCCCAGGACGAAAAGGAGGTCCCATGACGAAAATGAGGCCCCATGACGAAAAGGAGATCCCAAGACGTAGAACAGAGATTGGGAGGAGGCCCCCAGGACGAAAAGGAGGCCCCCGGGACGAAAAGGAGGCCCCAAGACGTAGAACAAAGATTGGGAGGGGCCCCCAGGACGAAAAGGAGACCCCCAGCACGAAAACGATACACCCAGGGACGAAAAGGAGGCCCCCAAGACGTAGAACAGAGATTGGGATGAGGTCCCCAGAACGAAAAGGAGGCCTCCAGGACGAAAAGGAGGCCACCAGGATGAAAAGAAGGCCCCTAAGACGTAGAACAGAGATTGGGAGGTGGCCCCCATGACGAAAAGGAGGCCCCCAGGACGAAATGGAGGCCCCCAGGACGAAAAGGAGACCCCTAAGACGTAGAACAGAGATTGGGAGGTGGCCCCAAGGACGAAAGGGAGGCCCCCAGGACGAAAAGGATGCCCCCAGGACGCTAATGAGGCCCCCAAGACGTAGAACAGAGATTGGGAGGAGGCCCCCAGGAATAAAAGGAGGCCCCCAGAACGAATAGGATGCACCCAAGGACGAAAAGGAGGCCCCACGACGTAGAACAGAGATTGAGAGGAGGCCTCCAGGACGAAAAGGAGGCCCCCAGGACGAAAGACGCAGTCGATGCGCCTCCAAACTCCAACAACCAACCAACCAACCCCAGGACGAAAAGGATGACCCCAAGACGTAGAACAGAGATTGGGATGAGGTTCCCAGGACGAAAAGGAGGCCCCCAGAACGAAAAGGAGGCCCCCAGGACGAAAAGGATGCCCCTAAGACGTATAACAGAGATTGTGAGGTGGCCCCCAGGACGAAAAGGAGGCCCCCAGGACGAAAAGGAGGCCCCAGAACGCAAAGAAAGCCCCCCCAAGACGTAGAACAGGGATTGGGAGGAGACCCCCAGGACTAAAAGGAGACCCCAAGACGAAAATGAGGCCCCCAGAACGAAAAGGATGCACCCAAGGACGAAAAGGAGGCCTCTTGGACGTAGAACAGAGATTGGAAGGTAGCCCCCAGGACGAAAAGGAGGCCTCTTGGACGTAGAACAGAGATTGGAAGGTAGCCCCCAGGACGAAAAGGAGGCCCCAGGACGAAAAGGAGACCCCAGCACGAAAAGGAGGCCCTCAGGACTGAAAGGATGCCACCGAGACGGGCAAGAAGCCACCCAAGTTAGACGAAAAGGCTTCCGATGGGTGGCAGGATATTCTTAAGTTGGAAAACGAGGCCCCCAAGACGGAAGAGGATGCCCCTGCAATATAAAATTAAGACCTGATAGGTGATATTTCTCCGGACGCAATAGGGGCCCCAAGACGGGTAAGAAGGTCTCCGCAGAAATGAGAGAAGGCCACCGAGACCAGCCAGATGAGGCCCATATTTTGGAAGAGGAGGAACCTGGAAGAGAAGATCTAGGACTAGGACGCAAAAGCACCCTGCTACGAGCGTAATGAGGCTCAAAACACAGATAAGGAGGCCCCTAATTTGAAAAAGGAGTCACCTAGGAGAGGGTAGGAGTCCCCAGAAATCAAGAGTGTCAAAAATGGCACGGAGGCAACCAGGAATGCAAAGGAGGCCCCAACACCGGAAAGGAGGCCCCAGAATATGAGAGGAGGCCCTAAGACGGAAAAGGAAGCCATTGGATATGAGATGAGGTTTCGGAGACGCAAAAGCAGGCCCAAAACGGGTGAGGTTCCACCGAGATAGAAAAGGATGATCCAGAGACGTGGCAGGAGGCACCTAATTCGGAAGAGAACGACACAAGATTGGAAATGAGACCCCATGATGAACGAGGAGGCCCCTAAAATAGGAGAGAAAGGCCATTGGATAAGACAGATGGCTCCCAGGCGGAAAAGAAGGCTGGAAGACGGCTAAGTAGGTCCACGGGAAATAACAAGGCCACTAAGATAGGAAAGGTTGCCAGTAATTTAGCAGAGGAGGCGCCTGGGAGAGAAGAGGAGTCCACGAGGAGATAAGAGACCAACCCTAAGATGGGTAAAGATCGAATCCAGAGCGCAGAGCAGGAGAACGCACAGCAGGAGGCCCCCAAGACGTGAGAGAAGAGGAGTCCACCAGGAGATAAGAGACCACCCTTAAGATGGGTAAAGATATAATCCACACGCAGAGCAGGAGGCCCCCAAGACATGAGAGGAGGCCCCTAATTTGAAAAAAGAAGGCCTCTAGAAGAGACATGAGGCACCTGCCGGACTCGAGAGGAGTCCCTCAAGAAGGAATAGGTCTCCAGGATCAAATGAGGCCCCGAAGACCGGAAAGAGTCCCCAGGAAATGAGAGGAGGCCCTTAAGATGGGAGTGGTAGCAGGTATGGAACGAGGTGAGGTTTCCAAAATTGAAGATCCCTCAAGACGGGTAAGGTTTTTCCGGGATAAAGGACGAGCCACACGAGGCGTGGCAGGAGGCCCCTAATTTGGCAGAGAATGCCCCTCGAAGGTGAGAGGAAGCCCCATGCCACGTTAAAGGGGCCCCAGAATGCAAGAGGAGGCCCTCCAAGACGGGAGAGGAGGACCATTGAATATGGAGGAGGGTAGGACACACAAGGAGACATCGAAAACCGGTAAAAAGGCTCTAGGAAATGAGACGAGACCCTTAAGACGCGACAGGAGGCCTATAATTTGCAAGAAGAAACCCCTAAGAAATAGTAAGAGTCGTGTCTGGGTATTTTAAAATCACGATATGGGCCCCAAAAGATCCTGCCGGGGCCCCCGCAAATTACGCTGAGCCTGGGGTACCAAAAATTCACGCCCGGACCACGAAAATCATGCCAGGGGCACGACAGATCATACCGTGCCCCAACAGTCTCATTGGGACCAAAACAAATGAAGCCGGAGCAACAAAAAACAATCCGGACATGGATAATCACTCTGGGGGCCCAACAATGACGCCAAAAGCCTCCAAAACGCATTGGACTCCCAAAAAGTGTCGAGGCCGCTACAGCTTGCGCTAGGGATCCAAGAAAATGACGTCGGGGTCCAAAAGATCACATTGGACTAAAAAAAGTCGCGTCGCAGCTCTTGAAAATCACACTGGAGGCCCAGAAGGTCGCGCCGGGGCCCCAAAAGTTGCAGCTGCCCTAAAAATCAATATTAACCGGAATGTCACTCTGGGACAAAAAAAAACTCCTTCATTGGCCGCAGTGCAATATCAAAGGGGCAAATGCCCCCTCCATCCTGAGAGGGATAAGCTCCCAAGAATCGTGTCAGGGCCTCAAAAATCGCGCTGGGGCTACCAAAATTCGCGTCGGTTCACCAGAATTCGCGTATGGGTCTCCCAATAAATACGGCGAGCCCCGGGAAACTCGCTCCGAGGCCCGAAAAATTGCGACAGGAACCGCCAAAATCGCGTTGGGGCCACAGCTAAATACAATGCGTCGCACAAACTCGAACCGGGCTCCCCAAATATCGCGCTCGGGACCCACAATTCCATCGGTAGTCCCGTCGAGGTTCTAAAAAATTGCCGTCTAGGGCAACACGTAACACAGTGTGACCACAAACACCGGATCGGTATCCGAAAAAAATCAAGCTGGAGCCCTCCAAAATAAGGATGGATTCCAACAACTAAATGCCCAGGTAAAAAAAATGCTCCGGAGCACCGAACATATTATCAGATGCCTTCACAAATTGCGTACGGCACCGAAAAACAAACCGGATCTCGAACAATCGAGGTGGGATACAAAAACATGGCGCGAAGGACTCGAGAAATAAGGCCGGGATTCGGACTTTAAAAAATAATCAGAAAAGTTTCACAAAATCGCATTGAGCCCAGAAAACTGGGGTTGGGTCTCCGGAACCACGCGACTGGGTGCGATAAGCCGCTCTGGGACCTAGAAACATCGTACCGAAGCCCCAAAATTGTACTTGGGTCCCACAAGTGTGCGTCAGAAGCCCAAAATAAACACATCGGGACCCTAAGAGCACAGCGGGGGCCGAAAATACAACTGGCCCTCCAAAGCGTACAGTCTCACAAAAACGACAGGGCCTTAACACATGCGTTGCAGCCATAAATATATATACCGGGAGGTATAAAAAATACACCGGAAGTTCTCAAAGCACATAGGGGTCATGATAACGCACAATAGCCTGAAAAGGTGGCTGGGGCCGCAAAAGGCAACATGGTTCGAAAACAAACAAAAAGACCGGGCGCTAAATAAACACATCGGGATCTTCGAAAACGCCCCGTCACGTCAAAAAAATCCTCGGTGCACAAAAATGCAACAAACCCTAAAACGAGCAGGGGGTTCGAAAATGCTTTAAGCTCCTAACAAAAATGGATTGGAGCCATAATGCACAATCATAGACCAAGAAAGACGCAACGGGTCCAAAAAGAACGCTGAGGCTTGGCCTCGGTTCGGTATCCAATCTGGGAGGATAGCAGCAAAGATATGAAGTGCATCAAAGCTCAGCGGAAACCGCATTTCATAACTACCAGAAAATGTGAGAAGTAGGAAACTAATGATCGATTTTAATCAATCGACTTTTCGCAGCGAACGCCCATACGAATCATTCCATCACGCCAAATATGGCGCAAGTCTATTAGGTGGCAGCAATTAGCAAAACGCAGAAGGCCTGGCAGAAACCATAGCATCGCACGAAGTGTGGCGAATGCACCGAATACGAAAAATGGGTGTGCACGTGCACTGACGTTGCCGTCGTGGCGACCGGGTGCTATGAACTGAAATGCCTGAAATTGTGAAGTTTTGTATTTTAAAGTGGTGGGTAATACATTTTACTTTGAAGTTATGGGCCTAATACATCTTTGAAACCCTGCTCGTTTTAGGGCTATGTTGTGTTTTTTTTGTGCACCGAGTATTTTTTCACGTGTCGGGGCGTTTTCAAAGATCCCGATGTGTTTCTTTAGCTTCCGGTCGTTTTGTACGTTTTGGAACCATGTTGCCTTTTGTGGTTCCAGCCTCTTTTCCAGGCCCTTGTGCGCTCTCATGGTTCCTGTGCGCCTTGCGAGCTTGCAGTGTATTTTTCTTAGAGCTCCCGGTATGTTTATTTAGGGCTGCAACGCATGTTTTAAGGCCCTATCGCTTTTTGGGAGACTGTGCGCTTTGGAGGGTTAGTTGTATTTTCTTGCACCGTCGTACTCTTAGGGTCCCGCTGTGTATATTTAGGGCTTCTGACGCACATTTGTGGGGCCCCAGTATGATTTTGGGGCTTCGGTGCGATTTTTTCTGGGTCCCAGCGCGACTTATCGCGCCCAGGCGCGTGGTTCCGGAGACCCAACGCCAGCTTTCTGGGCTCAACGCGATTTTTGTGGATCTTTTCTGGGTTTTTTTAAAGTCCGAATCCCGGCCTGATTTTTCGAACCTCTGGCGTCATGTTTTTGTATCCCACCTCGATTTTGGAGATCCGGTATGCTTTTCAGTGTCATACGCAATTTTTGAAGGCATCTGGCAAAAATGTTCGGTGCAACAGAGCCATTTTCCTGACCCGGACATTTATTTGTCGGAATCTCTCCTTTTTTGGAGGGCTCCAGCTTGATTTTTTGGATACCGATCCGGTTTTGTGGTATAGGTGTAATTTCAGCAGTGTGAGGTAACTTATCAAGGGATACCAAAAGAAAACCTAAGAACTGAGTGGTGGAGTTAGGGTTGAAATCCGACCAATCAGAAACCATAGTGGTAGATTAGGCCCCTCCACAGGACAATTTAGTTGATGACTAATTATATTATTTCGAAAAGTACCCTTTGACAAAATAGCGGTCGAAATCCAAGGACTTTTTAATGGGCGTAGGTGCCCCCCCCCTGCAAATCCGTTTGCCCCCTCCTGCTTGATGCAAATATAAGGTACTCCACTGGTCCCTCAATAATTTTCCGAAACATTTGCCCATGGGGAAACGCCAACATTGAGGGGACAAATTACTCCTCATAAGCATACAATACAACATACATGCTCCATATAAAATGGGATGAATGATGTTTTTAAATGCATTTTCTTCCAACAAACTTCTTTTCTGTTATTACAGCCTGCATGATTAGAGCTTCCCAGCTTCCATATCTTCTCAACCTCATTTACAAAACGGTACAGCACAGCGAAAACGATGGGCGTGACGGCGTGAAATTTGAAGGCTTGGATTATGTATGTACTGACATTGTTGCATTGTTGCATTGTCATTTATGCATTGCTGTTCAATGCTTGTTCTTGGCGTGAATTTATTCGCTGAGGATATATTTTAGCTCGTGTGACAGTTGCTTTGCAGCCAGCACCAAATGTTATAAAAATAAATACATTCCTAAGATGGCGCTCAGAAAACCAATGCAATCCACTTCTCGTTGTCACCTTTGCGAAATTTTCGTCCTTGGACTGAGAAATGGTCGTTCAAGCTTTGCCTATGACGTCAAGCTGGTGGAAATAAATAACAGTAGTGATGAATAAAAACATAGTGATGAACTATATTCAGTTAGACTTGGATGACTTAAAAGTGGGTTTATCAATGGCAGATATCTGTAAGATATGCTTAGCACCAGCCCCGCCAGCTCGCTGCAATCTAGAGGCCAGCGGGAAGATTCGAGAAAGCATTGAGACGATGGTTTGTTTTGGCACTTATGTATGTATCCAAATATTACTTATTTATACCCTGGTATCCCATAGGCGAAAAGGACGTGTGCTCCTTGCAGTCTCTGAGGACACATACATAGCCAGAGATACAGACAAATTTGGGACTTCGTGAAACAAGGCATACTATGTACATTGTGCGATCATCTGGACAAACATTTGAAAGGCAATTTGGACAATTTATGATACAGCGCCAAATGCTTCCTTTTTGTCGCGGATTTCACACCGCTGTCAGCTGATTTCTCCACCAAGCTCCACCAGTCGTTCCCGTGGGCCAGTCCAAGGCTATAGAACACCGGCCAGTCTCAACTAGCCTCAACTAGCCTCCACTGAGTTCCTTCTGGTGGAGCCACGGGAACAGACCCGTAGTGGAGCAAGGCCACTTCGTGAGGAAGCCAAACTCCCAAAGACTGAAGTACTGTATCTGTACTGAAGTACCTGTACTGAATTACCTGTACCGAAGTACTATGCTCAAAGTAAGGATACATCGTACGAGAAAATATGAACACCACGCCGGAACGTACTTCACGGTGTGTTCAAGTCATAGGCGTAGGGACAGGGGACAGGGGGGGGGGGTCAGGCCCCTAGTGGAAATATCCCATGGGATTAACCCATCAAATTGCATGGGATTCTCTTTGTCAGGATATGAAACATTCCTCATGAGATAATCGTGTGGGATCCCATGCGATTTCCAATGGGAATCCACCATGGGATTCCTACAGTACCTGAGGGATTTTATACTATTCCCAGTGTGAATCCTCCAGGGAGTCCCAGTGTGGAAGCCCAGACCCCGGTGGGATTTATGAACCGGCATAAACCCCACTGGTCTTCCTAGAGCACGTCCATGCAAACCGGATGAAACGACGTACGACACGCATATTCTGAAAGGCAAATTAACTATATTTGACGTATATTTATGACACTTCCCAGCCAGCATTTTAACCGGGCCCCCACTGGGGCCCAGCCGGGTAGACGGCAGGGCAGCGACCGGGCAGCCCGACTGGGCCCCAGTTGGCCCATGCAACATTTATTCGCTGGGGCCCAGCTGGGCAGCGACTGGGCGCGCGAGTCTACGCCGAGCACAGGTGTGGCGCGGACTGGGCACGGACCGGGCCCCGGCTGGGCGCGCGACTCTACGCCGAGCACGAGCGTGGCGCGAACTGGGCACGGACCGGGCCCCGGCTGGGCAAGCGAGTCTACGCCGAGCACGAGCGTGGCGCAGACTGGGCGCGGACCGGGCTGAGGCTGGGCAAGCGAGTCTACATCGAGCACAAGCGTGGCACGGACTGGGCGCGGACCGGGCTGAGGCTGGGCACGAACTGGGCGGCGTTGAGTGTGCAACGAGCAGGGCCAGGTTGCGCCACAACTGGGTATCCCATCTTGGTTCGCACTGGTGCGGGATGCCGCGTGCGGTCGCCTGATTCGAAAAATACAGCATTTCAGCGTAATAGTGACGTAATGAGACGCACACTAGACACACCACGTTTCCACCGATCAGCGCGGTTCGCTCCCAGCTGTCACCGGTTTTTAAATGCCGTGTATAATGCAAAACGTATACTAATTCTTCGCATAATACAACGACGCACATCTCTACTACTCTAATAGTCGCTAAACACAAGCTCTGAGTTCCTTGGACTGTCGTTTTCAGATCGAACTGACGCCTCAAGCTCTTCCGTAGCGGTATCGTGCTCCGGAGCGCGGCGCTCGACCAGTGGTGACTGGCGGTCAATGTGCACGCGTTCCAGCCTCCTGCCGCCGCGATCCCGCGACCCCTGAAGCTATTTTCCCAATGCGAAATCGATTTCTCGCATGGTACTCTCGGCTGTCCGCATGTTCTTCTTCGCCGCCACTGAAAAGCGCGAAATCATCAGGTGTAGCATCAACCCTTTTATTACTTCACACAAGTTAGGCACACTAAGGTTGGTTGAATGGCTATTTACGCTCTTAACTAAATCAGCCAAATCCACCATTTCGTTATTGGGGTTTGGGGGCGCATCAAATGCATAGGCTATACCGCGCCCATTAGGTTAGTCGAGCCAGGTATGAACGTACCGATGCCAAGGGGCGATAGTACGCAAAACAGCATGCTGTGCCATTTCATGACCTCGCATGTTGCACAGTCAGGTGATGTATATCCATGTGCTACACTTGTGGGCGGGAGTAAACCAAATCAAAACCAACAGCAGACAGAAACTGGGGGAGTTTTGCGACGCAGCGTGAACCAATCCACAATCTCACTTGCACAGGAAAAACGCAGTGTTCGCCGTATACGGAAGGCATGCAGCAATTGGTATGGATCAGCTGGTTATCTGACCATGTAAAGTGATGCTACCCATGGGTAGAGATTAAACAACCAGAGGACGGAGAAGTGATAAACGTCAAACTTCGTGATATTGCTACGGCACAACCTGATATTATTGGGGACGGTAGTCCCGAAACACTCCAAAGGAAGGAAACTCACCTGTCCCAAAAGTGCATAGTATGATGGACATATGCTTAAATCACAGAACAAGAACGATGCTTATGGTTGGTGTAAGTCGGGTACAACATGGAAGCTGAAGTCAGTTTGCAGGCCGTATGGTTCCAGTAAATCACGGATTAATGAGGGAATTTCACTCTACCTTTGGGGACTATGGACTGTGTCATACGAATAGGTCGTCGGTATACCCAGCCGTCGGTATTACCAACGGCTACCTGGGCACATTCGCCATGGTACGACCTGCTTACACAGCCGCCTTTCAAAGGATTGGACATTTTCAGAGCCAGAGCACCGATTTGAAAGTCTAATTACGATGGGCCTATTAAGCGGTTGACTACGAACAAGTACTTACAGCAGCAAAGGATTGAGAGAGGATGCACGTGAAGGTAGACAACCACAATAGTCACATACCTTCTCCACCGAATATAAGCATCATTCATCAGTACATTTGAACTAAACCAGCATTCATAGCTTCAGCGAATCATTACGAACAGTTGAACCGTAACCCTATTATGTAAGAGGGCTTCAGAAGCTTCCGATAGTTTTTTGTTCGACGTTTCCTAACGCGGCACGCTAGAGTTCTTAAATTTCGCGACGCCCCCTAAAGTTCTTTTCGGCGAATGATGCCGCTTTTTGTAATTGATGCTAGGCGGCCCTAGACAGTGAGCTTGGATGTCATGGCTGGCTATTTTTATACAGCGTGATGAGCTTTCAAAGTCAGACAGATATCCTATAAGGACAGACATGTTATGTATATCAGGACTAGTTTTTTGACAACACCGTTGGAGAAGAAAACATACATGTTGATTGCACATTTAACGTCACTAGATATGTGCATCAATGGCAGCGGCGGTTCCAGGGTAACGAAGTAAGGAGGTAGTGGTGGTTTCAAAATGATAGTAAACCGAAACCTGGACATATCACATCATTGCTGATTTCTTGGGAATTCGCATGGCAATGGAAGCGGATCATTTCCGAAATGGGCGGATCAAGGCCAGCTTTGGGGCCATGGAAGATAATTGGCCGTAATTGACCAAAAACGTTCGCCTGAAGTTCAGCTATAATGGATGCATCCATGGTTCTGTAATTGAACTGCATTACAACACAAATAATGCATTATTAAATTGGATTCAATTAACAATAACTGGACCTCAATGTGAAATTAGAGCTTTTGTGAAACAAAAAAGTCATTAATTCACATTCTTTTCCTCCCTCACCCGTCGTTTTCGAAAATTCAGCTTTGTTTACAACAGTATTGCAGGCAATGTTACAAGCTTTCAAACGATATCTTTCAAAAATATTGGCACATGCGTTATCGATATCTGAAGAGGGGTTAGAAGGGGGAATAAGCACCTACGTAACATTGAGATATATTTGCATGCTTTACACAATAATGTTAAACTACCAACCACAATCCTGGCCGTACTCCTTTTGTAATGGGCTATGAGGGAAACTCAAGTCAATCATGAAATGATAGTGTGTTATTTTAATGATAGTGTATTATCACTTACGGATTATGGTCTGATGCAAACGAGTTCCCTGGAACTACTTTTTCCCTCCGCGCTTAGACTTCCCGGTCAGTAAGAAGAGGTCAGATGCGGCGCTGTCCATGGGAGCCGAACAGCACAGCCGCACTACTGCCGTCACGGTGTCACCACCCAAGGTGGCCAAGTAACACGCCTGGAAACATGAGCAACTTTTATTTATCTGATTGAAGGGAACATATTAGAGTGCTACATTACCAATGAAATCAATGCGTCCTAAAGTCAAAATAATTAACTTAGATTGCAGGTGACGGATGCTGACTGTGAGACTCATGGCATAAAGTGTTTGAAAAATCAGCCAGTCTCATGCTGTTAAAATGACAATTTAATCCAAAACATGCCCAAATCAACAGCATCTTCCTTCCACCCATGGGGATTCTTCAGCTGTTGACAGCTAAAGAACAGCTGAAGAAGGCCAACGAATGGTGATGTATACTGTTCGTTTGTGTTGATTGGTTAGTTGGTTATTGTAATTTATGGGTGCATAGACTGTGTGGGTCATTCAGCGCTATAACATCGTCAGTCAAACAGTAAAATGCAAGCAACATAGTCAGTGAAACAGTGGAAGTAAGCGAAAGTCAGCGAAAGTCAGCCAGAATGGCATGCTCCGGGGTGAAATACAAGTGTGATACCATGCTGTGCTACAATCCTCATTTTGTCAGATGTAAAAGCGTTAATGAGGCGTATAAATCACAGAAAACTTGATTTCTGATAAGAAGCGGAAAAGCTGTCCTGATTGAACAATGGAAGACTTGTCGCCTAATGCTCCCCTAGGGGAGAGAGAAGCATGCCGAAAGTGGCGCCTTCGCTCATGGATAAGTCGGCAGCAGGCTGTTTTGGCATCTTTTGGATTAAAGCACGATTGGGACAGCATGAGACAATGGCGAGTTTTCCTAAGAGACAAATTCCTGGGTAAATTAGATTATCGAGGAATATTTAGTGCAGTACTCGGTAGCTAAAACAGTTAAGTATGGCAAGGGTCATCTGTTACGCAGGAACAAAAACGACACCGAGGTCACGCAGTCAACAAAGGAGCCATCACACAAAATACAACTTCAAAACTAGAATAGTCCTGTCTCCATTGAAGAAACTATATGATAAACATATATAAATCAAACCATACCAGTGAACTGCGCCGTTCTAGAGACTCCAAGTGCTCCGTCAATGCTGCAATGTCTTCGTGGCTGCTAGCCGGGATCAGAAGTTCTCTGGTTTCAGCGACGTCAATGCCTTCTCTTGGAGTGTGAGGTAGTGGAAGAGCCACCAAACAGCCCCACGCACCTTGCTTCAAGATGTTGTCAGCCAGCACGGTTAGCAGAATCTTCACAGCTGTCAATATATCCTAAAATTAATGTCATCATATAAAGAATACCATTGTAATAATCAGTATGATGCTGCTCTTCAGTGGCAACATGCATTGCCGAACTGAACCAAAACAACAGGCACTGTCCAACGACAGCAGGAGTTCTCTGCCCCCCCCCCCCCCCCCCCCGCCCTAGTCGACTCAAAGCTGATTGGCTTGATCCACATGCAAATTCTTTTTACTGAAAAATTCCAAACAATTTACCTTCTTTAAAAAAAAATCAAATACAAAATATTATCTAACCCATCCTATCCTAAGCTAGCCTGAACCGGTTTTGAAGAAAACAAAATCAACTAATAAAAATGTACCTCATAAACGGTTAATGATGCAGCTTCAGGCCAATGGTATTGTGGGTAACATCCTAAAATGGATAGGGTTGTGGCTTTCAGATAGACAGCAGAGAGTGATGCTAAATGGTACAAAATCATCATGGCAAAATGTTCTTAGTGGAGTCCCCCAGGGGTCAGTACTGGGACCACTATTGTTCATTATGTTTGTAAATAACATTGAAAGTGGCCTAAGCAGTAAAGTTTTGAAATTTGCAGATGATTTGAAGGTCTTTAGGGCAATAACAGGGCACAATGAGCAGGTCTTGCTGCAGAAAGACTTAGACGAGCTTGTGAAGTGGTCCGAAAAATGGCAAATGAAATTTAATTTTGATAAGTGCAAAATCATGCATGTAGGTAGGAAGCATATCAAGGCTCCATACTTGATGGGTGGCAAAGTACTATCTGTGACTCAGCAGGAGAAGGAGAAGGTGTTATTTTGAACACAAAATTGGGGGCATCAGAACAGACCAAAGAAGCCAGGAAGAAGGCACTAAGAATGCTTGGGGCAATAAATAGGAATGTATCATACAAAAGTGAGTTTAGAGAGAGTACAACAGAGGGCAACAAAAATGGTGAATGGTATGGGCAACCTGGCATATGAGGAAAGATTGAAGAAATTGAATATGTTTTCACTTAGATATAGAAGGCTGAGAGGAGATCTCATCGAGGTCTTTAAATTTGTTCATGGTCAGGAACAGGGTTATCTCAGGGAACTGTTTGAATTTAACAGAAATGATGCAATTAGAGGTCATCAATTCAAAATTAAAGTTAATCACAGCAGGACAAGGTTAAGACAGTCCTTCTTCACCAACAGGGTAGTAGAACACTGGAACCAGCTGCCAGAAACCATTGTCAGTAGCAACACACTGAACATCTTTAAGAACAGCATAGACAATCATTATAAGAATAGGGGGCTTGTTTTTCTGTATTCCAGGGAGAGTTGATCAACACATTTGGTGGACAACTGGTTCAGTGTACAGAGTGCAACCAAGAAGGGCCCTTGTGGCTCATAGTTGCACTGATCTTTTATGTCTTTATGTCTTTATGTCATTAAAAATGTTATAATTGCAACAAAAGGTTAACCAGGCCTGACTTAACCAAACCTGACCCCTTTGTATGCTTCAGGGCGGTAAAATGTGCGTAAAACTTGTCTCGTGGTTGCCTTAAATTCAATAATACCAAAGCTAATTCTTGTTTATGGAAAATGTTCAGAAACCTTTTCATGAAAAAAATCTTTATTTTTAATTTGAAGAAAACAAAATATTGAAATTATGTGTCACTTACCAGAAAAGCCTATCATAACCTAACTTTACCAAATCTAACCTCTTTGTATGATTCATGGATGTAAAATGTATGTAAAACTTGTCTCATAATTACCTTAAACTGTGGTAATATAGCCTTTTTGATGTAAAGGAATGTTGAATTAACCGCGAGCAGTGTTTAAATTCTTCTTATCATATCAGAGAAACGCCAGCTACGAATATGGAAAGCTATAGCACAAAACAATGGTTGTATTTGCACTTTGTAGGTAGTCCTTGATTTGAGGAAACATTTTGCATAATCAGATATGGAGGATAGTTGTTCTTCAAAACCAGTTACATCATAACATCGGTTTACACTTTCCACTGCATCTTCATCACAAACCAGTTAATTATGAGCAGCTCCATTAAATTTCAAGATAAAAATGACCCAGACTTTCCTGGAGGGTAATGTTCTCCATGCTAGAAATCCAGGGAGCCTACTTTTCGAGCAATAGTCCTATGGTAGTCAAAGTCCGATATACAAACATTGGTGGATTGGTTGAATGAATAAGCCTTGAATATTTAAATCCAACTCCTCACATGTTTAATCAACGACAAGTCTCACAAACCTTGAATTGATGGTAGAGCAGCTACGCCAAGAAATAACTCGGCGTCTCACGTCTTGAAAATGGCGTCTTTTGCGCGTTCATGGCGACAGCGCGCTAATGTTGGGGGAACTGGGCCCCGACTGGGCCCCGACCGGGCCCAGACTGGGCAGACGATCGGTATCGCCGCGAAATGCGACGCTGATATGAATCGCGCGGTGGACTGGGCCCATGTTGGGCCCCGGCCGTGCTGCCCGTTCAGCTAACGTTCCCAGGTTTTGCCGGTTGGGGCCATGCTGGGCCCCTGTCGGTTTGCCCAGTCACGCACTGTGCCCAGTCGGGGCCCAGTTAAAATGCTGGCTGGGTTGACGCCTCAGAATTGAAGCTGTCTTCTTGCTGATGTGCCTTGTCAGGTCACATGACAAGCATCACTCGTCACTCGTCACATCACCACTTTTCATATCACTCCTCATGTGACCTTATCAGGTCACATCACGAGCGCCTAATCCTCTCGGGAGATTCTGAAATTCTGAGAGGCGTTCTCGCACTTGAAGTTGATATAATGGGGTTTTGAATTCATTATTGTATATATGCTACCATAATAAATGATGGAAAGAAGTATTTTACAGGTAGCGGGGTCTTGCTGAACTGACCTGAAATTATCTTAATTCGTGCCCATATCAAAGAGTAAGGTGTGGCACGATTCAAGTAATTGACATATTCGCGCCAGGAGATTCGCTTTGCTTCCTGTATCGTGCGGCGCGCAATTAAATGCTTTAAAAGCGCGTCGTCCAGCTCGAAGAGCATCCTGGCACTCTTGTGTCCACCATGGGACTGGGGTACGCCTAGGAGAACCAGACGTCTCAGGGACACACTCAGCTGAACATTCTAGGAGTGATGCAAATGCTTCTATACTGGTGGTCCATCATAATGAGCACAGAACACCAGCTGTAGTCGTTCTTCAAACCTCTTCCAGTCAGTTTTATTCAAATTCCATCGCTGTGGGCGCGGCCCCAGGATAGGACTGCTCTGGTAATGTAGCCAAATGGGGAAGTGGTCACTTCCCAATGGGTCTTGGTCCACGGTCCATTCAAAACTGCTAACTAGTTGTGGGCTGACAAGACTGAGGTTGAATGCTGAAGTAAAACCTGATGGGAGGCTAAAATATGTACAGGCACCCGTGTTTAAAATACAAAGAGAGGTCTGTAGAATAAAGTTTTCCAAGAGGCGCCCACGGGAATTAACCTCATCGCAACCCCAGACAGTGTGATGAGAGTTAAAGTCTCCCAAGAGAAGAAGTGGAGGTGGAAGCTGGACCAAGAGTTGCTCGAGTTCGAAGGGCGGAAGTACGACACCAGGAGGTAAGTATAGCGAGAATACCGTGAGAGCACGGCGTTCAAAGAGTACACGTGCAGCTACCGCCTGCATATTCGTGTTCACCACGATCTCTTTTCCAGGGACACTATGGTGCATGGTAGTACTCCATCTTGTGCACTATGGTGCATGGTAGTACAAGTAGTACTCCATCTTGGGCAATGGTATCCATCGAGACGTCTTTTCGAAAAACTGAGTAACCTTTAATTGATATATTGCAATCTGGTCTAAGTTTGGTCTTTTGCAAACACACCACTGCTGGGCAATTCTGGTTCAGAACCTTCTGGAGGTCTTGGGTACACGTTCTAAAACTTCTACAGTTCCACTGTAAAAATGCCTGTATATTGGGTATGTTAATGGTTAAAATGGGTTCTTTAAAAATGTCATGCATCGCCAGTAATGGTTTCTGTATGCAGTACAGAGAGATTCCTTGATAAAATGGTTGCTGACTAGAAAGGGGAGAGGGATAAAAATTACGTCCCTGTACCTTGTATAGAAGCGGAGTCCACTGAAGCCTCGAGGAGGTGACTTCGACCGGAGCCAGGCGATTGTGTCCTCTGGCGAGACCGCGGTGAGCCGCCGCCCCCCCCCCCCCCGGTGGAGAACCGGACCACGGCAGACCCCGCTTCTGAGGGACGCTCAGCCGTGGCGGCGATGGCGGCGGGGGTGGACCCATCTCACATGGCGCGGCGGATTCTCCCGTCGGTCCCTCCACTCTCCTTCGCGACGACGGGGTGGCCGACCTTGGGGGAGGGACCTTATCCACGCCCTGGTGGCCCTTCGCCCGGGCCTTGCCTTCTCCATCTCGGCGAGCCGCGCTCGCTTCGCATCACGGGCGCGCTTCTCGGCCATCTGGTGCTGTAGGTTCATATCGGAGATTTGAATTGGTCGATGGGTGTTTCGGGACGGTGATGAAGGTGCGGAAGTGGAAGCTGGGGGAAGGGCGAGGCCTGGCTCACGGGAATGGGACATGAATCAGGAAGGGAGGTCGTGGAAGGGATGGATTTTGAGGTGATGATGGTGCGTGTCGGGGTGAGGAGAGGCTGGAGGAAGGACGGGAAGTGGAAGGTGGGGATTTCAGGGTAGGTGATGTGGAACACTGGGAGGGCATAGGATTGGGTGGTGAGGACCGAGCAGGCCTCTTGGAGCGTTGGGCCTGAGCCCACTCCCCACCATCCAACGTTCGTCGGAAAGGGGCCTCTGAAACTTCTGGCACTTGAAACACCGCATGGGATTAGGAAGAAATGCTCTTACCTTCACGTGCACGTAGCCCACTCTAATATCAGGAGATAGGTCGGTTCTGCTAAAAGTCAAGATTACATTGTTGGTCGGAGTCCACTCTGCGCCTCCCTTTGCTTTCATCTTTCGAGCACCGATCACTCCAAAATTCGAAAGCCCTTCCACGATTTCATCCTCAGCCACGTCTCGCAGATCAAAACAGTTTATAATGCCACGTGAGGTGTTTTTAGTTTTGTGAGGTTCCACGGCGATTTCGATGGTTTCGTTTTCCTTTCTCTCGTTCCTTCGTACACTAATTCGTACACTAATTCATACACGAATTCAGATGATTTCAGAGCCCTAACAGCCTGTTCTGCCACCGCGAACTCTACTTCCAAGGCACTGTCCTTCAGTTTTTCACACCTAATGATCTCCCCAAGTCTGTCACAACCGTCCCTCCTCTGTAAGGGGGACAGGGACGCAATATTTTTGTTTTTCCATCGCAAGACAAGCACACGAGACTTGTGAGGAATAGACTCGGTACCATACTCTCGGAAAGTCATATTTCCGCGTGGGTATGCGTTGGTCTGGTCCTTGCTTGAAGGACCAGGATATATTTTTTGGTTCGTAGATGCCATATAGTGTTTTTTTTGCTCCTCGTGACGCCCCACCACACTGGGGCCCTACTGGGGGGACACCTGGGCCCCGCAGACGGGAGGACGCCAGGCGCCCGAGGAGCTATACGGGGCAGGCGACGCCGTCACCCGGCCGGGAGAGAGAGACTCACCACCCCGACCGGGATCCAGCGCCGCCCACTCTTTGACCCCGGCCGGCCGGGCCGGCGGGCACTGAGAACGGACCCAGACCCCCGGACCGAGGCGACCAGCCACTTGACCCGCCTGGGGCCCTACGGGCCCGCCCGTCCCTCCGGGATATTGGGACCAAAGAGGCGTGTTGGTCCCCCGTCACAACTAGCTCCGTGCGACGGGGGACCTCAGCCTCCAGGACTCCGTCAACCCCGGGGGCGGGCCGAGGGGACGCGACTACCCCGATAAAACTGAGCTGGAGGGTAGGACCGGGGAAGTTGTTCTATCTGCTCCTAGTAGGGAGAGTTGGTGTTGCAGGGCCAGGTGAAGGAGTTGGATGTTGAGATTGGATGGACATTGGAATGGGAATGTATGGATGGAAGGACGAGTGAGGCACTCTTAGTCTGTCCCCTCACCGGTAAGACTGGAGCCGGATCATTGGGGCACGCAATCCCCCCCCCCCCCCCACCACCACCACCACGGAAAGGTGGTGCCTCGTCGGGGGATGAAAGTACCTTCAGGCTTGTCAGGGAGCCTCAAAAGTGGTTCGGAGGCCTATCGGAGGCCTCCGATAGGCCTATCGGATCATCACGCTACGACTCACGGTACACAGTTAAGATGGTTAAACACCCAGATAGTGTCATACACTGTAAAAAAAAATCAGTACTCAGGGAGTAATCGGAGGTACATAAAACCCATCTAGTATCAATATGGGGCATATTCTAGCACCTTTTTGTAAAAAGTGGTAGGCTTGCATTCTTCGAAGTACAGAGGGAGTTTTCGAAGTATCATTTTCATGTCAAGTATTCCGACAATACTTTAAAAAGTATGAAAAGTGAGGTACTTTTGTTACACCCTTTTTCCGTCACTTCACCTCCGCCCGAGGGTGAACTGCCAGATTCGCGCATGCGCCGTGCAGCGTGCGATTTGAAGTACGTGGGGTGTTGGCTGGGTGTTGCGGGGAGGTCATGGGCGATTGCAGGGGTACCGCTGCCACCTGCGTTCTTAATGTGAGGTAATGAAAAGGAAAAGCATGCTAATGAGAGTTTAAGTTTACACTGTGCCACCATTTTCTTTCGTCCTCGATCCGCCATCTTTGGTGATCCGCCATCCGTAGATGACGTGTAGTCGTTGGAGGTACACTCCTGAAGTCGGGTGCGGCCGGCTCGCGTGGCGGATTCGACGCCCTCCCTATCAGCTGATATGGCATCAGCCCACTTCAGTTCCTCAGCTGTTCGTGGAGAGACTGTGCTAGTCACTAGTGGTGTTTTTGTAAGGCAGGATTTGCCTCATGTGCATCATCGCCGATGGTTGTGTGGCCTTCCGCCGCCGGGTTCGGATAAGTTTTTCCCGTTTATGCTGAGCGTTTTTCACTTGTGCTGAGAACGCTGAGCGGTCTTTGACAGCGTTCGCTTTTTAAAGACCAATTCCGAGGTCTTGGGTTTTTTTACAGGGTGTTTAACAATTGTTGAAACAAAGTAGCGGCCTTTCAGATCGTCACTAATGATTTTATTCTCTTTCTCTTTTCACATTATTGCTGGGAAATAGTTAACATTTTGATATATTGAACAAAATATAGTGAAGTCATGGCCTGGACGATGGAGCAGAAGATCTTTTGTGTGAAGACATATACGAAACTCCTGTGTCACAGGGTTGAAAGACTTAGTTTCGTATATGTCTTCACACAAAGGATCTTCTGCTCCATCGTCCAGGACATGACTTCACTATATTTTGTTCAATATATAAAAATGCTAACTATTGCCCAGCAATAATCTGAAAAGAGAAAGAGAATAAAGTCATTAGTGACGATCTGAAAGACCGCTACTTTGTTTCAATAATTGTGAAACACCCTGTATATCTGAAGTGTAGCTCAGATTTTCCTCATCTCACGTAGATGACGGGTTGTCGTTGAGGCGGTGTGTGTGGTGGATTCGCGCCACGGCCGGTGGTTTAATGTGTGTGGTTGAAAAGGCGAATAGATATTCGCGTTGCATTTTTACTTTTTTTACACCCAGAGAGGCGGTTTTCGCGAGTTTCGCGGGGAGTAAATGAACCCACGGCGTGGGAAATGCATGCTAACCATAGGTGCTAAAGTAAGTACCTTTCGGTTTAGCACTATATGGGGAGTGGTTTTTGACAGCCGCCCCATACGGTACTAGCGTAAGTACCAGTACACCTCTATGCAAGTACCCAGAAGGGTGTTTTAAAAGCACCTTTCACCTTGAAAAGTACCCGGGTGTGAAATCCCAGGCGTGCTCAGAAAGTAGGTATAGTGAGGTAATCGGCAAAAGTACCGAATGCGAGGTTTGAAAAACTTCGTATGGGTAGTGGTTTTTGACAGCTGGAAACACCTCACAGGGTGCTACATTTTGTTTACAGTGTAGTATAGGGTGCATTTAAGGGGAACGTTGGACGAGGGGAATTGTACTTCCTCCCCAAGAACTTGACGATGAAAGAAACAGACTATTTAGAAGTACTTAAAGACCACATGCTCCCGTTCTGGTCCCTGCACGATTGCAAACATTTTATGCATGACGGCGCCCTTGCTCATTCGTTAAAACTGGTCAAGAAGTGGAAAGCAGACAACATTGCTGTCCTTGAATGGCCAGGGAACTCTCCAGTCCTCAACCCGATCGAAAACGCTTGGCATGTTCTCAAGTACAAGGTACAAGAGGCCCAACCGTCGAACATCGACATTCTGTATAAAAACTTGACAGATTTAGGTCTACATGGATCGTGATTACTTCACCAATGTTGCTGCTTCCATGCCTAAACGACTGCACACGGTTATCCAGTGCAAGGGTAACATGACCAAGTACTAGTAATGTTGAAAAGTTTTTTTTTTCAATAAAGCAAGCATTAGTCAGAATGTGTGTTTTTCTCCTTACTTCCCTTCTTATGGTCAACGTCAATTTTTTTTGCGGCTACTATGTACACACACACACACACACACACACACATATATATATAAAGTATTAAAGAAATTTAGCTGGAATTTTTGTTGGGGTGGTTTTATGAACTGGGGTTCTATTGCTAAGAGGAGCTTGTTCCGTGAACCCTGGTCCCACCACCCAATCCATGAATTCCAATTCAATGGCAGAATTTTGACCGAGAGTTTAACGTGCCGTCAATGCACCGACACCGCCGCCCCAGTAGCTTGTCCTCGGCCTTATCGGGCCAATTGCCAACTGACTCTCCCAGCCGGGGGCCAAATGCGAGCGCGTGAAGCAACTCGAACCCTGTCTTGCCAGGACAGGGGAGACCAGTGCAGGCTAGCGCTCTAGCCGACCGAGCTACCGGGGCGGCGAATATATATATATATATGACACGGTCGTTAATTACATGAAACGGACATGTGTCCTGAGGCAGGGGTGGTGTTTGATGTAATTTTAAGGGGCAAGCTGCTCCTCAATGTTGGCTTTGCCCCTAAATAACTTCAACGTTTAGCATGCCCTATGGAGTGTGCCCCCCCCCCCCCCATTCCATTTGGGCCAGCCCATTGCCTTCACGTATCTTGTCCCCCACCCCCTTCCAATAATCTTCAAAAATTAACATCCGTGTCCTGAGGGGCAATCTATAGATGTTTCTGAAGGGGCGAGGAAGAGAGTTGACTCCGGGGTTCCGGACCCCGGGGACGCACGGCAGTTGCAGCCGTCAGGAGAATGGATGGGGGACACCAGGGGAGATCGGCAAGGTGGTGGCTGGTATCGAGCCGAGGCCGCCAGCTCAGGGCCAGATTTCACAACACTGCCGGCTGATAGTGGTGACGTGGCAGCTCCGTGGGACACCGCGCCAAGGTCACCTTCACGAGCCACGCGAAAATACTGACGCCTCGGGCGCTCAGCCGCCATGCAAAAACAGCAGTTTGAGCGTCGTCGAAATGGGGTGCGCAGTGGGGCGCGAGCCGGCGAAAACAGAGCGTGTACGCGGGCCGCCGGCCACCGGTAACTTATCGACCCAGCAACCCCAGACGGAACCTGCGCCCGCCGCTGCGAACGCGGACCGTCGGCCGGTCCTACGCCTCGTGAAAGTAGGGCCCAGGGCCTGGCCGGGCCGGCTGGCAGCGCGACGCCGCCGCTCGCCGGCTGGGCGGATCGAAGCGGCCACCTCCAGCTGCAGGTGGCGATCACCTCCAGCTGTGGGTGACGGTTACCTCCAGCGGCCACCTCCAGCTGTGGGTGGCGGCCACCTCCAGCTGCAGGTGGCGGCCACCTCCAGCTGCAGGTGGCGGTCACCTCCAGCTGCGGGTGGCGGTCGCCTCCAGCTACAGGTGGCGGTCACCTCCAGCTGCAGGTGACGGCCACCTCCAGCTGTGAGTGACGGTTACCTCCAGCGGCCACTTCCAGCTGCAGGTGACGGCCACCTCCAGCTGGAGGTGGCCGCCACCTGCAGCTGGAGGTGGCCGCCACCCACAGCTGCAGGTGGCGGCCACCTCCAGCTGCAGGTGGCGGTCACCTCCAGCTGCGGGTGGCGGTCGCCTCCAGCTACAGGTGGCGGTCACCTCCAGCTGCAGGTGACGGCCACCTCCAGCTGTGAGTGACGGTTACCTCCAGCGGCCACTTCCAGCTGCAGGTGATGGTCACCTCCAGCTGCAAGTGACGACCACCTCCAGCTGTGGGTGACGGTCACCTCCAGCTACGGGTGGCGATCACCTCCAGTTGCAGGTGGCGGTCACCTCCAGCTGGAGGTGGCGGTCACCTCCAGCTGCGGGTGGCGGTCACCTCCAGCGGCCACCTCCAGCTGCAGGTGGCGGCCTCCATACGGTGACGGGCCGAATGCCGGCCTGAAATCGTGTCGCAAAACTAGCGGCAGGCTTTCGAAATGGGTTCGATCGGCTTTGACGAGTACAGACGTCGCCGAGCAGCACACGGCACCAAGCGTGACACGGCACCGAGCGTGACATGACACCGAGCGTCACAGGGCCGAACACACCCGAACACGCTCTGGGCGGGATCTGGGCCGCGCCAGAGGGTTCTGACATAACCTAGTCGTGACAGCAGTGGTGCAGCCAAGAAGTTGGGGTAGGGGTGGGGCACTGGGCCGCCCCCACGCCTCACCTCACATCACCAGGCTGCCTAAATATGGAGGAAAAACGCACAGTTGTGCGATTTCTGGCTAAAATCTGAATTTAAAAAGAATGGACGCCTGTTCACCTCCTCCCGACAACTAAAAAATGATCTGTCTTCGCTCCTCGTCGTTAGTCGCCGGTAGCCAGGATAAACAGGTAGGCAGGAAATCTCGCATTGCTCAACAGTATAGCATCATGTGTACGGCAAACGGCCAAACGATAAGCATGTACTAATTAATGCAGCTTGCACTCGCGATCGCAACGGACGATTGTATCTTTTTCATACCTTGGCACAAGGACGATATTATATATATATATATATATATATATATATATATATATATATATATATATATATATATATATACACACTAGGGTGGTCCAAAAACGGAAAATGATATTTCTTTCTCTCCACAGGACTAATTTTATTACACATCACGAAAAGGAATTACACGTAAAATTTCGTCTCTCTATCTCATCATTTAGGGGTCGCCCCACTTTTCACTTTTTCTTCGTCAGGTTGGTCTTTGAAGGTGTCGGGATGGCAATTCGGTGTCCGTGAACGAGACGGAAAATGAATTGCTTCTGATCCTCATCCTTCGTCAGCGTCGCATTGTACGCCTCTGCCAGGGCCACTCCGCGTTCAGCTGCGTCGTCCACCACTCTCAGGCTTTTGGCTCTGGCCTGAAAGTCCTCGAACAGCTTGTCTTCCTTCCAAGCCGAAGGATCCATCTGCAGGAAGCCCTGTTTCGCTTCCTGGGCTCCGCATTTTTTCAGGACATCGAAAACACGATGCGACCTTTTGGTGAAGAAGGCATCAAGGCGGATGTCCTGTGTTCTTCGATTTTTTCCCGGCGTGGGTGATCTTCGGTCGGATTTTCCGTCTTCATCCGAGTCACGCAGTCGGCCTTCATCTTGTCTGGAACCCGGTCGTCCAACAGGGAAAGGCCGACCAGGTCTTCCGCCAAGTACCAGAGATGCCGTTGGAGGGCATTGCTCGCGGTTGCAGCGACGTTCATCTGGTTCGTGTACTTCTGGAGTTCAGTCAGCATCATGATGTCGTTGTATGGGGCGTGGGATGACAGAGGAGCTTCGTGCCAAAATCGACGTACATCAGGGCAACGAACAGCGCCATGCCAGTCACGTTCCGCTCCTCTCGTTTCGTTGTCTTGAACTGGTGTCGGAACAGGAACATCTTGAGGCAGTAGATGCCTTTTGACATCCACCTCGCGTGGTGCATGGCACCAGGAGCACGAAACGATGGTTGAGTCGTTGTGCCCCCTCCGAGGAACAGGGCTGCGAGCTGCAGGAACTCGAAGTAGTCCTCGCGCGGACACTTCATTGGATCAGCCAGAGCAGATGCCAGGTAATCCTTCATCTGACAGCGGAGCTGCTCCAGATGTCCTTCGAAAAGGGTATCCTCATCCACCGTGTGCTCTTGCTGGTTGATGGTCGGCCACTCCTTCTGGAAACGCTTGAAAAGGGCGACTTCCGGAACTCCAGTGTGCCCAAAGGCGTTTTTAAAGACGTCAGCGAGAACAATCTCCAACACATGATGGCGGCACGCCAACATCGCCAACTCCCTTCCAAGACCTTCCTCGATCCGGACGCATGCGCCATTGTGGAGGCCAGTGTTGCTTGCAGTTGTATCGAAGACCAATCCGACTACTTCGTCGCGAATCTTCCAAGACTCGAGCAATTCCAGACACGCTGCGGTTTGAGCTTCTCCAGTACTTCGGGCAGCGCTTGGAATACCCAGCAACTTCTCGAATCCTTGACCGGTTGCCAGAATCGCAACCCCCTCCACTTTCTTCCCTCCCATCTCCTGCAGCAGTTTCCCGTCCCAATGCAGGAGAAGGGGACCAGCTGCTTGAAAGTTCTTCCGCGCTTCTTCGTCTTGGATTTGGCGTGTGTGACGACGCGCCCGCCGTATGGAACTTCGGGAAAACGTCAGATCAGAAAGATCGTGGCCCAGGGCCTGTGCAACAGCGCCAGCGACGAACGCCGCACCACGATCTGGGAGATTGACTCGATCCAAGGCGCCGACGACTTCAGGAGATTTGAAGATGTTCTTGGGCCTCTTCGCGGGAGGACCAGATGTACAGGCTGAAGATGAGGGTCGGTAGTCGTCTTCAGCCTGTGACTCCTCCGACGATGTGGAGCTGGAACTGAAGGCCCCCTGAACTTTGGCCTCTCGTCCGTCGTATCTCCGCTGGAGAGCAGCTTCTTGCTCCTTTCTCTTCCCACGCCTGGCCTCGACTCCAGATTTCTTCGCGTCGATCCCTGAAATGCTGCACGAGAAGACGTCCTCACGCTGCATCTTGAGGAACTCCTTGTCTTCTTCGTTGGTAATGGTCTGGAGGGCATCGCTTGTGGCAACATCGAAGAGATCCTGAAGGTCATCCAGGAACATCTTCTCCTTGACACGGTCCGACTCTCGCCCACGAGTCCGATGTTTCTTGAGCGCTTGGAATTCGTCATGGATTACTCGAAGTTTCCTGACGCAAGCATCCAACCGCTGTGTCGGGATCCTGGCCCTCTTCCATACGGTGAGTACCTTGTCACATGCCAAGTTCAGGCCTTCCGAGACGGTCTTCTTTTCCGCGACGTGATGGAACAGGTACAACGACAGCACATCCCGCTTACTTGGAAGACGGACACATGACAGGGAATCAACAGGCTTCCCGAGAAGCCAACACTCGGGGCTCGAACGAATACTGGTTGCCATGACCTGAAAATAAGAAGAAAAAAGAAAAGATTAACCCTAACGACCTAGTCCAAATTGCGTATCTCTGAGCCTACACAGACAGAAAACGTTTTTATAGTTAATAAACACGACACACGACGGACACATGACAGGGAATCAACAGGCTTCCCGAGAAGCCAACACTCGGGGCTTCGCCCCTATATTATTGTATATTATACACACATATACATAGGGGGTGTCCACATATGTGGACACCCCCAACGGTTTACAGGCTAACTACCAAAAGGTGAAAGTTGCTGCGTTTAATTTTGTGATGCTCCAATAGCGCCAGCGATTGACAACCTGAGTTCTTTCCCTTGAATATGTGGCTGCAAATAAGCAGGTACGGATACTTTGGCCAGGCACCGCCAATGGGGCAGCCTGGAGTTTTATATCTTTTTGTGTGGGTGATTGAGCACTCTAGTCTAAAATGCGCACCCATAAGAAAAAAATCAGTATTATTGCAACATTACATAGGAACGAAATATCACTAATGCTTTCCTTAGGAAGGTTAGGATCGTGGGGGGGGGGGGGCGAAGTGTCAACGTACTTGACCCCCCCCAACCAAAAACTCACCGGATTTCGCCCACTATATTTTCATACCTCAATAATTCGGATTTTTTTATCTGACGATGTTATGCTTATATTATTCAGCATCCTCGCCAACGGGCAAAATCGCCCAGTAACAGGTGAAGTCACGTAAGCAAAAGAGCAAGAGTTGACAGTACACAGCACATGTCAATATAAAACTTCGACATAGCATGCGACTACAGTGTCATACAGTGGACTCGGGTCCATCGTCATCGTCATCGTCATCGTCATCGTCATCGTCATCGTCATCGTCATCGTCATCGTCATCGTCATCGTCATCGTCATCGTCATCGTCATCGTCATCGTCATCGTCATCGTCATCGTCATCGTCATCGTCAACGTCAACGTCAACGTCACCCTCCCCTCACTCCACACACGAACAAACACACACCGGCTTAAATAAAATATTTCTGCGCCCACATGCAGGCTAAAACACACCGGCCTTGATGGAGCATCGGAGCACAGCAGGCATGAACTGTGATGACGATGGATGAAGCTATTTCCTTGGTGCCTAACATTAGGGAGGGGCGAAGCCAAAGTTTTGGTGGGGCGAGTTCAGGCTCGGGGAGGGGGCACAGCTTCCACAAATGCATATAAATCGAAAACAATGTCCTCTGAGCAAACATGTGCATTGATGTAGTCATCATGATTGCCAAGTCTAGTCAGTCACCACACACGACACCAAGCAAATTAAAATGCACAACGGATCACAGACATCAATCAGCACAATCGTCCTACTATTTGTTTTTGTTTTTGTTACAACAGTCTAAAAAACCCACCCGTACCCAATGGCGCAGCCAAAAGCAAGAGTAGGACAGACTGGGTACATGCCTCTCCGGTCACGGCCAAGGAGTCAGAAAAGGTCAGCCCAGGAGATTCCCAGAAGTGCCATCCGACGGTTTTGAAATGAATGTGTCGGCTCGAATGGTTTCTTTGCTAGAGTCGGAAATAAAAAGTACAAAACTTCGGAAAGTAGGAATAATGTCAGAATTCAAAACAGTTTTCAAATCGGTGCAATTGGAATGGGCCCCGTACCAGGTGTGTCGCAACAGGAGCATTTTCACTGCAACCCTGTTAGTACTTGTAATCCTTTCCCTCCAAAAGGCAGTGCGGATTTTTATATACCTTTGGAGGTGCTTGGACACCACCATATTTGCCTTCTTGACCTCATTCACCAATTTGATTTCTAATTCCCCTTGAAATTGACTTGGGATGGACCAAGGAGCATAATATTCCAAAATCTCCAAAATGCCACCATTCGCAGTAATTGCAGCATAGCAACACCAAATCCAGATCATACTGTTCTTTCATCAAATCAAATAACTCTGCTTTCCCAAAATTTCAATCAAGGTCAAGGTTACTAAGCGGAGGTCAGGTCAAATTCTCTTTTCTTATCGCAGTAAGGGGAAAACTTTTCGTGCAGAACATGATATAAGAATGATATAGACATTCTGCTTTCAAATATGTGACAAGATCAATGGTGTTAGGTCAAGTCAAGTATTATGGATCAAGTATTCTACACTGCCGTCTTGTGTGTGGAGTTGGGATTTTTGTGCGCGTCAGCTGCCTTGGCGACATTGCGCCCGCAATGTCGTCTTATGCCGAATGCTACTGTTCTTTGTGAATTTAAATTTTAAGTCGGTTTTAGAGCCACCGAAGTAGTACACCATGACATTGTGTGAACAAACAATGATCCGAGATGACCCGACTTCGTGTGACCGGACCTTATTTTATGAAGCAAATATAAAGCTTATAAAGGTGCAAAATGTCGGACACTAGAAACACATGGCAGATAGGTGCGAGGGACACGAATACGGCCACAAGGGTGCCGCACCCAAAAGCATTTCTGGCCGCGCTGCTGTCAGTACCTGTAATCATTACCCTAGTGGAAGTAAGGTCAGTCTCGCTGCTGACAAAATTTGCTTTTCTGATGGCGTCAATATCCATCGATCGAAATGCACAACAAGAGCAGCTGTGTCTCAATCAGATTCAATGGCTATGACGAATTTGGAAATATTAATGCATTGGTGACATTCGTACCTATTAATGGTAAGGTGAACGGTAGAATGCGGAGAAAGTGACAACTAATGCACACAAAACTGCTCGGAAAGATGATGCAAAGCCGTGACTAATCCCACACCGTTCACTGTGACTGACCAGGGCCGTGGAGAACGCACCGTCTACCAGGGTTGGATTTATACTTTGCAATCCTGGATGAGGAGAGGACAATTTCTCAGTGATGGAATACGGAGAGGATATTTTCCTTCAAACCTTGGCATCAGAATCTCACTTTGAAGCTTCAGGTGAATCTTGAGCACTTTACCACGGGGCAATTAATTGTCGAACAACACCATCAGACGTCCAAATTGAAAACACATGGAAGAAACAACATGGAGGATAATTTTGTGACGAGGATAATGCTATGGATGGCAAAATCAAACGTTATTTTCGACCCGGACGTCCACTGTGGTGGGCCAGGGTCGCAGAGCACACCGTCCACTGTGGCGGACCCGGGCTGTAGAGCACACCTTCTACTATGGCGGACCAGAGCCGCGAAGCACACCATCCACTCTGGGGGACCGGTGCCGCGGAGCACATGGTTCACCGTAACGGACCGGAGCCGCGGAGCACACCGTCCACTGTGGCGGACCAGGGCCGCGGAGTACATCATGAACTGTGGCAAACCAGGGTTGCGGAGTACACCGTTCACTGTGGTGGACCGGGGCCGTGGGGCACACCTACTATGACGGACTAGGGCCGCGAAGCTTAGCGTCCACGGCGGCGGATCAGGACCGCGGAGTACATCATCTACTGTGGTGGATCAGGGTCGCCGAGCAAACTGACCACTGTGGCCGATCAGGGCCGTGGAGTACGCTGTCCGTTGTAACGGACCGGGGCCGCGGAGCACACCGTCCACTGTGGCGGATCAGGGCCGTGGAGTACACCGTCCATGGTAACGGACCGGGGCTGCGGAGCACACCGTCCACTGTGGCGGACCGGGGCCGCGGAGTACACCGTTCATTGCGGCGGATTATAGCCATCAACAGGTCAAATTATGTCATGCCATGGCAATGGCGTACCTAGGATTTGCGAGAGGAGGCAAACTGATTTGGAAGGTGCCCACCTACCCCATTAAAAAAGGTCCCTGGATTTCCACCCCCAAAAAATTAAAAGGGGTTCTTTATATTTTTGTTATAGCATAATTAGTGATCAAATTAACTGTCCTGTGGAGGGGGCCAAATCTACCACATTATTTCTGAACCACCGAATTTCAACCCTAACCCCTCCCCATCCTGTTTGAAGGTTTTTCTTTTGGTATCCCTTGAAAAGTCACCTCACACTGCTAAAATTACACCTGAACAAAGCACTCAAAAATGTAAAATTTGCCAATATCATGCATTCCAATTAATAACGCCTGGTCGCCGAAACGCCAACGTTCGTGCACGTGTACACCCGCCTTGCGCTGTCGGCGCATTCGCCACTCTACGTGCGCTTCTCCGGTTTCTGCTAGGTCTCCCACGTTTTGCTAATTACTGTTACGTGATAGTCTTGTCCCACATTTGACATGTGGAATGCTTGGTAATGCGGCTCACTGGACAAAAATCGATCAGTTCAATTCGATATATTAGTTCTCTTCTTCCCACATTTTCTCGTGATTAAGAAATACGGAGACACATTGACCTTTGATGCACCTCATCTCTTTGGTTAAACAAGCTCCCAGATTGGCTACCGAGCCGTGACCCTAGCTAGGTGTTCTTTTTTTACCCGTTGCGTTTTTCTTTTAGGGGCCCGGCACATGTTTGAGACCGGGCTCTTTTTTACAGCTTTGTTGTTGTTTTATACACCGATGATATTTTTGAGGTATCGGCGCGTTTTCGAATCGTCGAATCAAATCTTCACCAAAGTTAATATTTTTTAAAAATATTTTCACCATGTCTTCATTTATGCCTTCATTATCCTTCGGCAATCATATATGTGTATATATATATATATATATATATATATATATATATATATATATGGACGCTGTATGGCCGAAGCAGTCGATGCACCACTAAGCCCAAATAACCAATATGTATATATATATATACATATGTAAATTAGTATCAAACATGTTTTGAAACGGGTGGTTTTGATCCTGCCAAGCATACGACCAGACACGTCAGAATCTCCAAAGTACTGTATTAAATGAGGAGAAAGAAAACCGACACGTGGTGGGTGAACATGGTAATGAAACAGTGATATTGCTGGCCTGGGAAGGGCAGCACATCTTGCCCAGCGACGACTTCTTGAAGACTGGCTGCGTCTGCCAGTTCCTTTCCACTTGTTGAAGCAGGTTCCGCAACTGTGACTCGTATGTTGTGACGGTGGATGGAAAATCAACAGATACGAAATCAAGACTGACCCCCTCCCGCCACACTCGGCGACGCCGTTGGTGACCTGAATACGAGCGACAATTTCGCTGAACTTACTGAACTTTTCACTGCTACTCCACTCTTCCACGGGAATTTTCAGCCACTGCCATTCGCACACATTTAGGCCATGGAAGATTTAGCCTGGATGGCTTGTCGATGGAGTTCCGCATGCCTGGTTGACGCCGTGATAGTGATGTTTTCATGTAGGAAGACGTCTGGTACGGGCGTGTCCAGCAGCTTCTTTTTCATTTCCTCTTGGTTGGTTATTGGTTTTACGACACGTCGACCGTTGAGTCATGTAGCGTCGCCAATCTCTCACGCCGATTGGTCGCGGGCGAAGAGTAGCGACAGGTGAGACTCGAACCCACAACCTTTCGATTGTGAGACGAGCATCTTACCCCTAGACCACTCGTCCCCTTCATTTCCTCTTGTCACCCACACTGTTGCTGCTCGGGGCGAAGATCACTGCCAATGGCCTCACAACAGGCACAGCCTGAGCACCACAAGAGCGGCCTCACCCACATCCGCATCATCGCCTCTGTACCGCAGAAGGCACTGGTAGAGGTCGACGTCATGAAGGGGCGTCAGCAGCCACAGGGACCGTCAATCACAGTGGATTTAGGGCGCATCGACTACATTGGTCATGCAGCGACTGTCAATCAGATCCTGGCGTAGATGAGGGAGGTGAACATCACCATTCGGTGTAGTTTTCCCACCAGCTCACCGACGAACTCAAGCCGACTGCGGAGCATGGTGTAGTAGACGACCTGAAACACGAAGATGAGATAAATTTTAACACACATACACGCATATGTGTGTATATATATATATATATATATATATATATATATTGCCATCACAGAAAAAGCAGGCACTCGTTCGAATTCCAGTGTCAAGAGCGCCGGGAAGCTGTAAATATCCCGTTCGCAGCCCATGTCAATGAAGTGTAAGATAAAAACTAACTGTTCAAAGTGGATGCGGGGTTCCTAAATATATATCAGTTGGAACAACTTTGACATCCATTTGCCTCACTGAAGACAAAACACAATGAATATAAATAAGCAGTTAAAAAAATATCATGAACAATTAGACGGGAAAACCTCGAGAATGGCCATTTTTCGAACAATGAAAACTTTTTTTTTCGATACGAGACCAATAAACTGTATTGTATGGCGGTAAAAGTGGTGTCACTATAGTTGAGCCAAATAATGGGGAAAGGTGGAAACAAATTATTTTCAAAAATGTAAAATATGTAGCCTTAGTTACATTGAGCACATTCACTTTCCAAATGTTCGGCTCAGGTACCGTCAAGAGAATGCTTTGACATGCGACAATTATGCACAGGACACTTGTGGAGCAGGGCATTATGAGCGAGCATTAAGCAGATCTAAGATCTAAGCGAGTCAGGACACTGAGCAAGGCACTTCGAGGACATTAAAGAGATAGGGCACTCATGATGGCACTAGACAGGCTAGGTCATTAAGAGTAAGGAACTCAGTCGGATACTTATGGCACTAAGAAGGCTAGGGTCTTCTGAAGGGCACTAAGGACTTGACACTAAAGTGGTAGGATACCAGATGTGCAGACCATTGAAGGACTGACATTGCGCAGGACAAGCACTCGGGAAAGGCTGACAGGACACTAGGGCGGAGCGCCCGGCTGGGAAAGGCAACCAAAAGGAAGGACCAATGAAGATTGCAGTCGACGCTGTATGGCCAACGCAGTCGATGTGCCCTTAAACACAAAAAAAACAACCAACCGAAGATAGCAGGACACTGGTGAGTGCAGGGAAACTAATCGGGGCCCGGAACCAAGGAGAGAGGGCACTTATAGGTAGGTACAGGGCAATAAGTATGGTAGGGCATCATAAGGATGACGAGGCGGGGCAGTGAATAGGGCTAGTCGCCAAGTAAAAAAACATTCAGAAAAGGACAGGACGTCAGGCAGGGCTGTGCTCTGAGATTAGGGCACTAAGTGGAGCTGAGGGCAGGGCAGTAAGCATGGTAACCTGCCAAGGCAAATGCCACAAGGACAGAGGACTGGTCGAATGCATACGCATGATGCATTTCGGTGCATCCAGACCGAAATCACTGGCGCCCCCAGAAAAGGCTTTGCCAGTTCACGTCACATCCCTGTCTAATTCTACACACAAGCTGTGGGCCCCGCGAGGGGGCCCGAAGGCGAAAACGAAAGGAAGAAGGGAAGAACAGGATAAAGACACAGCGATAGAAGACAGGACAGACGAGCCGAACGGCAGGCAGATAGGACAATTTCGGACTCAGAAGGCAACTGCAGCCAAGAGAGGCGGGTTGGTTAGTACATGATCCGGCAAGATGAGACATGATTGTACAAAGCCTGTGTCGGGCGTCGCGCCGTTCTTCTGGCCGTCGTCGACGATCGCGACGATCCAATGCCGCACACAGGACAACACACGACAGCGTGCAGGAAAACAATCGTGAGAACCGACTACACAATTTCCTGACCAACCGGCGTCAATTTCGAATGGCCGGCGACACCCAAACATTACAAAAGCCTACTTCGTGACAGGACCACACCTAACGGATGCACGATTTTGCTGATGCTCTCCGCCCGGGAGCACGCGGCTGACCGTCGCACGGCACGCGCGCAGGCGTAACAGCAACAATGGCGTTCATCGTTTTGGTAACGTATTCGGCGGGCTGTCGGCGGAGGCGGGGCCACACGGCGAGGGAAGCCCATGGGTTCACAGCCATGACCCCGCGACAACGGGGCAGAGGCGGCACGGCCGGACATGAGTGCGCCACGCGACCTGATTCCAGCTGTTTGGAATGTGATTTTGTACTGAACAGCTTGGCGAACCATGCCACCCCGCAATACTAGTTCTCTTATTCTCGCAATACAATCCACACTGGGCTCGTACACGGCGGCATTCAATGTATGTACCGCCGGTCCGCCGCACCAGTCTCCAGCAAAACACAGTACTCCAGCGCCTCCACCTCCTAGTATTTCTCGGGCGGGGTCGCGGTGCCTGGCCGATCATATCTTTGTACTGGGCAGGCGAAATACTGGGGATGTATCACTCCCCGAGACCTGCCTGAATTTGGTGACGTGAGCCGGCGGCTCGCCGTGCGAGAGTAATTTGACGACGCGGATCCTCCGACCCGCCCTGACTGGACGTAACAACGCAAGCGTTCGACACACGGCCAGGCACCATCGGACACCGGCGCCCCACGCCCGCCGCGCACACGCACTCTTCCCACTGCACAAAGCCGCCTGACACAGAACTTGGGGAGCCGCACGAAGTCGCCCCGCCCACCGACAGCCCACCGACACGGTTAAAACCCCACTAGCATAATAAAAATAAATCTCCACAGACGCAATATGTACAAGGTAAAAAGGCGAACATGGTAGCGAAGTCTCGTGACTAGAGCTTGTACGGTACAAGGACCAGAAACTCGCCACTTCCATCAACGCCTCCATACAACCAGGTCACCATACCGCGAGGATTCTACCGACACACTCGACAGACCGGGGGGATGGGGGGAGTGGGCAGGGCCGAGCTGAGAGGGAGACGGACCACGAGACGCCGCTGACTGGCCCGTGCAGATTCCGGATACGCGGCCGTGCGGACAGCGGTCATGACCAGCTGAGCGCACAGTCTACCAAAGAGGCCACCATCGTCCCAATGTGGTCGAGCGAGACACGATTCACGCACCGCCTCCCCGGAGATCCGTCCCCACCCACACACCGCTCAGCGAATAACTATGAGCAATTAAATATAACAAACGTAACGCCACCTATCGCAACACGGCCAAAATGAAATACAGGATACGTGTGGTTCTTGCAATTTTGGTGTTATTCTGCTGCTGTCGAGTGCGCTAAGATCGATGGGTATATATCACTGGTATCACTAATTGTAGAAGTAAACACATACTCTAAACCTAAGTTTTGGCCAACACTGAAGCTGTCACACGGTTCACAGAGAGTAGAACATTTCGAGCGTAACTTAGAACTATTTTTGTTTTCAAGATGGCGAAAATGAGACGCGAAGTCATCTTCTATCAGGTTTGAAACTTTTCGAGCCGAACGAGGTCGAATAGAACAAAATGCCGAGAGTAGCGACCATTTTGAGCATCCGTAAAACACAATCATCACAGAAAGCTTGACATGCGCACCTGTCAAGTTCACACACGCACGCGCGCACCCATCCGTCAGTCACACACTGTCAGTCAACAGAGTCCCGGCTTCCCAGACGCGTGGAAACAAGACGGAAACGTTGCGAGTGTCGGGCGAAGCCGCGCTCCTCTGAGTGGCGGCGGCGGCGGCCGGCCACGTGCCGTGGCCTGTCTCAGGCGCAGGCCTGCAGCAGCACCTTGAGCTCAGACATGTCGCGCAGCTCTGTGGCGACGGCCGGTGAGATCGGAGTCCAGTGTTTGGGAGGCCGCGGCAGGTGTTGCGGCTCGGGCGGCTCGCTGAACTTGGCGCCGGCGAACGGCGAGTCGCGGCCGCTGTCGGGCCGCAGCGGGCTGCACGGCAGCGACACGGGCCGCGCCGGCGCGATCGGCTCGAACGTCGCCTCCGGGCAGGATGACGAGCTCGGTGGGGTACGACGCGACCTGGCCTTGGCGCGAGGTGGCGTGACCAGCGCCTGCAGCGACGGGCTGAGCCTCTTCAGAGAAGGCTGCACAGCCCTCGGCTGACTGCGCACCGCCGAACTTCTGCCCAACATTTGAACCATGATAAAGCTTTATTTGTACTTTAACAGCTCAATCTGGTCGACCTGAAACGAGAAAATGCACATCAAAATTGAATGGCAACAATGGCAACCAACTTTCCGGTGTACATGATACGCAGCACGACACCTTGCGCCCTATTTCGTTCGGCGAGGCAATTAGACTACAGCGCGACCTTCATACATGACCCAGGTTGAAAAATGGTCTGTTCCTGGACTTTTGGCATCCAGAACATCATCCGCCTCCAGAACATCATCCTCTCATTGTTTGATTTGGTGGTTGAATGGTGCTGTTTGACAGTCAGCTGCTCAGCTGCAAATTTGTATTATTTCATGATACAAATTGGCTTTACAAAAATTAAATTTTCATGCAAATGAAGATGTTTTATCCACCTCAATTAAAGTTTCCAGTTGTGACATCAAGTTAATTATATAGGAACGAATTATGATGGATAACAATGACCTGGGTGAGCATTATTTCCTCCATATATTTTATACATACCCAAGAAAGTGCATACAACCGGATTTATTCGACCGATTACAAACCTGACTAACTGGCTTTAACAGCCAGGATAAAACACGCAAACCATGGGTTGAATCATAAAGGCTATGTAGTAATTGCGCAGTGTGTCTAACTGGAAAAGGCAATGGTGGATAAAGGAGCGCGCCGCTGAAAGCCAGTAGCCAGCAAGCATAAAGAACATGATCTATTCAACTTTTTCGTTTGATCTACCCATTTTTCCTAGCTATATTACCTAAAGACTGGAAGGGAATCCCTGCTACTTCAAAATAAATGAACGTACTAGTCTGAATATCGCACAATGCGGCTACAGTAAGTGGACCGATCGGCGCAGTGCCCGGCACAGGAGCTTTCGACACAGCGTCACGGCACAACGGCCCCCGATAGTGACGTCAGCGGTCAGGTGGTCACATCAGATATGCCACATAAATACGAGGTGGGAAACTGGCGGGTATCCCCCTCCCCCATACAGTCACCATTTCAAGGTGGTTGGAAACGGTCAGTCCAGCGTGCCATTGCTCCATCACAGCAGTTAGTTAGTTATTTATTTTGGTTTTAGGGCGCATCGACTACCGAGGTATCACAGCAGTCATCACTCATCTTAGTTAGTTAGTTATTTGGGCTTTAGGGCGCTTCGACCAGAATTGATCATTCGCACCCATCATCACTCATCTTATTCAGCATATCATTTCACCACACCAGACACGCCGGAATGTAACCGCAACTACAGTTAGTTATTTGGGCTTTAGGGCGCGTCGACAACTATGGCCATATTGGCCATAGAACGAACATGGGCAAGCTCCGTCTTTTGCCGTGATCGGCTAACGCAGCCATAGCTGTCGAATAGTGCGCACGATTCCCGACACAGATATCGCGAGGCGTTGCAGGCATCCATTCGATGTATCAGCGATGGAAAGACTGTCTGCCGATAATCACAGCACTGTGATTCAAAACTCGGGCATTTGGCACCCAGATAGTGGCGCGCTGGGTCGGAGCCCCGGAAGTCGCTCCATTGCGCCGCGACGACGTACAGCCAGCAGCACACGAGCCGCGCCGGGAGGACCGACCCAGCCAAGGCCGCCGCGCCAACAGCCGAGCCTGTACTTCCTGGTGCGGCCGTGAGCCGGTGACTGGCGCCGCTCCCGCAGGCGTCACAGAGGCCCACAGCAGCGCCGACTGATGTGGACGCCGAAGCCATAGAGCGGTCCGACGTGCGGCCGGTCTCTACCGCAGCTCACGCGGGACGCCCGGCACCCACAGCCGGCTACCAGATCGATGTCTCGCTCTCCGCGTGGGGAATATCCACTTCTAGCTCAGTTATCACAGCCGAGGGATCGTGGATGACGCACGTCATGACTAGACATCGTGCGCGCCATCGAAAAGCGTTAAAAGATGACCATTACAGGTGACGTCAAACATGCAAAAAAGAGAAGACGCCAAAACTGACTGCCATTCACATGTTTTTCCTGTCCTACACAGCCCTTCAATTCTTTCAGCTCATGAAATTACATTCGTTTCCTACGATTCCACTACAACCACTTATTAGGAAGTTAAGACATTTGGCACTTCTCAAATACCAACGAAATATAGATGTGGGAGCCTTCTTGCACCAAATTGTGTGGTCACAATTCCTGGATAACATTCAATGATTACAAGTAAGATGAGATGGCACACGTGTGGTAGCCTACAAAGCAATTGAACTTATGTAACAATTGTCATATTCATTCAAAAGTGAAGAATGGTAGCATTATTCATGCTTCATTCAAAAGATGAACAAGGCACTTTTGATCGTCTCCAAAGTGAAGAATAGTGGCAGGAGAAACGACAGACTACTGAAACCAAGTACATACAAATGAGAAAAATAGTAAAATCTATGATCAGAATTGTGGATGCATGGTAATGATCAATTGAGCTTGGTGGTTATGGATTCAGATCAAAGGAGCCACAAAGAGAAACCACATCAGAACGGAACACCACAAACCAAACTAAAAACATGTCAATATTTGACTCATGCATATGTCCAGGATGCCCATGTATGAAGGATGACTGCATATCCTTGTGCACCAGTGACCATAATACCATTAAGAATATAATGTAAAAGAAGGAACAATGCATGATTAATGGTAATATGGTTAATAAATCATCCCTGTAATTGCAACTCCAAGAGCTTTCCATGGGGGCACAATTGCTCAATATTCCGGGAGCATTAATTCCAAGAAGGGAATACGTATATATATACATTATGAAATTACATATATGTGATAACTGTATATGACTGTATAGCAACAATTATATACCATAATATATCAAATTTTCATATATCAACATGAACACCTTCCAAGGAGTAAAATACCCAATGCCAAACAACAAATTACAACAAAAGGTGAAAATATTGTGAATATATGACTAATCTGATAATTATTATCTAAAAAAATAAAGTTTCATGGATTTCCTAACCTATATCATACTAGTAACTACATCCCCAAGACCTTTTTGAATCTCAGTCATGATAAAAATGAATCCTAATTGTGTAAGGTCATAAAGCAGGATCTTGTTCTATTGACCATCTGCAGTATTTTATTTTTGTAATGAATATTTTGCTTCTGCATGATTTCCCCCAGAGATATTAGACAAAAAGTTCCCAGGTAAGCTTCAGGAAGTCAAGCCCACATGCCACCTTCTTCACAACATATTTGCAATGACTGCCTTTGCATAAATATCCACATTGTTCAAGTTTCTGGATTTGAGCTCAGATGACATCAGTCAGGAAAGATCTCCACACCTATTGTTCCTCCAATATGGTATACAAGATAATGTCCATGAACAGCACAATCTACTGGTGTTCAAAGTCAAATCCTCACTGAATGATGCCTCAGGCAGCGCCATCTTATGGCAATTTGGAGAAACAATCTTCTGGTCCCATCTTATGCTGGTATACCTAACCTGCTAGGTTAAATTGCATTGCTATTTATTATACTTCTAAGCAAGGTAATTCTACTTGAACATTTCTTCATGTATTTATCTTCCCCACCTGCAAGCAGTATATGATGTATTTCTCAACACCTCAGGCAGTGCCACCTTACTGAGAATAAACAGCACCTTATTGTGGTATACATGGCATGCAACTTTAGGCCTCTTGTTTGAAGTCGGTATCCCATCTGATGACTTCAGTGATGTGGACACCAATGACACCCAGAACCATCTCATGAAGGTATATGAAATGCTTCCAGCTTGAACTAATTTCACAAATATGGTCCATAAATATCCTAGGCCGACATTTGGTCAAACATGTTCTGCTGCTTTCTAACCTGATTGTTAGTTAGTTATTTGGGCTTACGGGCGCATCGACTGCGTTGGTCATACAGCGCCCAGCTTTCTAACCTGATTTTAATTAATTTGGTACTTATATTTTTCTGGGAAATGACACATTTTCAAGACATAAGCAACTCATGTTGAAGTACTTATGTCTCAATTAAGTAGTCATTTCACCAAGAAAAGAACATTAAATTATTTCAAAGAACATTAACAAAATACCACAAAATGTATTTCACAATGCATATGCAAACTCCTGTTTCTCCCCAACAAAACATAGTAAGGCATAGGGGGGTAAGGGGGGGGGTTGGAAATATGGGCCCTTTAAATTACAATCACTACAAGATATATATGAAGAGCCCTAAAGCAATTCTCATAATAATAGTTACTGGATTGTGAGAAGGAAATAAATTATTCATGAAAAAAAAGGGAATTTTATCTTTTTTTTTAATTAATTAGTCTTCCTTCTTCAGGAAGTATTGAAATCCTCCTCCTTGATGGATGCTTAAGGTGGTTCGCTAACAGTTTTTTTTTGGTGATATATGATCTAAAAAAATATACAAGATTGACAAAGATGGGGTGATATGAGAATAATCTAAAATTACAATACAGGAAACATAGCCTAGCATACTGATGATTGATCACTTCAAACCTACTGGGTGTATTGTCTAGAACATATGGGTGTTGGATGTCCTAAAACATATGGATGGTGGATGACATCAATGTCTCCCAAACTGACATTGTTTATTCCACTTGATGGTGTATAGGTAGGTACCTACTACGGTATATATCAAGATCAAGTTAGTTAGTTATTTGAGTTTAAGGGTGCTTCGACCAAAGTATATATCAAGATCAAGGTAAAATGTGGCTTTTTATATTTTTTTATTTTCATATGGGGTATTTGAACGTGGAAATGATGATGCGACTACTCATTTTCTCTGCAAATGATTACTTTTCAGTTGGCAAAGAAATACACTAGCAAAATCTCCACTCTACAAATATAGCATATTGCGTATACTGGTTTTCCAGTTAGGTTAGGTTAGGTTGTTTTGTTATGTTAGGCTAGGTTAGGTTATGTTAGGCTAGGTTAGGTTAGGTTAGATTAGATTATATTATGCTATGATGCATTTTATATATTATGCTGAAAACGAGTGACCACATCGTCTTCATCATGTCAGAAAGCATACCATTACAACAAAAAAATTACAAATCACATTTTACCTTGATCTTGATATTAACCCCTAGGGTATATGACATAAAAGTAATCATTTGCTGTGAAAATGAGTGACTGCATCATCTTCATCATGTCAGAAAGCATACAATTACAAACAAAAAAATCAAAAAAATCACATTTTACCTTGATCTTGATATTTACCCCTACTACCTAGGTAGGTAGGCAGGAACTATACCCTCATTCACGATGAAGGCTACCTACCAATGCACACATACCACATTGTCGAGCCGCATTGCGAAAATTATTGACACTGAAGCGACAATCAGCTAGCACTGCAAGGCATAGCAATAGGCAAGAATGAGAACAAAGGAAAATGGCATAGCAGTCCAGTGCAATTCCTGACACGCGCAGCACAATGGAGAATAACTATGCATAGGAAATAGAGCAAAATATGTATGAAATATACTTACAAACAATTCAGCCTTCCCAACACACTCTGATTTATCACAATATCACACAGACCGCAGGCCGGGTTAACTGCTGCTACATCCCTCCTCTTCCGCCGTCATTTTCCGTCTGTCGAAAGCAGATCCTGCAAAGAGTAGTGTTACAAAACTCGAAAGGTGATTGGGCAAACCGTCGGGGTCATGTACGTCACTATGACGTCATGCTTTTCCACCAATAGATTATTAGAATTGTCACTACTTTTGATAGAACTAACATTTTGCTTTGCTTTTCGTAAATGTGCTTAAAAACTTGAGGATTTGAAATGTTTTGAGGTCATTTTTCGATAAAAAAAGGATTCAGATATTTTTCTAATGTGTAATATATCAACATTTTACAACAAATCAAAGACTAGAACGGAAGAAGGCGTGGCTTCCAAAAATTGTTTACAATCAGCTGAATGATCAGGAAACAGAACAGCGGCGCAGTCGTCCCTTCGCAACGTTCGTGGTTTGGGGTCTGTGCGCGTTGTTCGTCAGTGAGCTGCGGACTTTGTACGGGCAGGATCTACGAGGATTTGTGCCTGATTTTCCGAAATACTGTGCAAGCCTACGTTGGAAGTTGCTTCCTGAAGCCGGTGTAGCAGATTGAAAGCGTCTTGTGGATCTGAAGGTCTGTAAATTATGTATTTCTTATTCTCATTCTTCCTAGGGTCTCCTGTTTAGGATGCCAGGCACCGAAATGTTTTCCCCAAGAGGATATTTATCATGTTTATCTAATTGCAGTTGGGTACCTACATCGGTAGGTACCTGTCTATTTGTCCACCTCAGCATGGGTAGGTACCTATGTACCTAGATGGGCCCCTGTGGCTCTTATTAAGCCTTAATACTTTATGTAGGTACCTACCTACATAGGTATCTAGGTAGGTAGGTAGGTGCCTAGATTACCTTCCAACCTACACCTAAGTAGGTCCCAGTGGTCATGGTGTTGTTTTATATATTTTTGACGGAGCAAGTGCCTGCTCAATGTTGGCTTTGCACCCCGATGATTTCAACTTTTAACATGGGAGCCTATGGAGTGTGCACCTCAACCCATTTTGGTCTTCCCATTTCATGTATTTTGCCCCCCCCCCAATTATTTTCAAAAATATATTACTGTGGTAGGCCCTACATACCTATTTATCTTCTGACTGTTCATCTAAATCTGCTTCCACTGCACCATGCACCCCCACTGCAACTGCCTTCCCTGCTTTGGTATGAAAATATCCTGCCTAGTACCTCTACCTATGTAGAACTCCATGTAGGTGATACCTAACTACCTACTTGATGATCGGTCAATGTTGTTGGGGAAAATGGTGTTTTGATGCCATTCTTTGCAATCAATGTTAAATATATGCAATGTCAACATTGATATCATAAAACCCACAACTCAACTGAGCTGCCCCATGGCATTCCACCCATCCTACCTATGCACACTACCTTGAGCTAGGTACCTACCAACCTAGGAAGATACCTATGTGCTTCAACTCAATCTAGCATGGATCTAGGTAGGTATTTAATTTTAATTTTAATTGGTATCAATGAGACAGGTGATGATTGTGTATCACCAAAATACGTTTTTGTAGTCCCAGGAAATTTGTATTTTACTTCATGTGTCATGTCAAGGAATGGATAATGAAATATTCCTTAACATCCTGATTCCTGAGATGATTTGACAATTAATTTTGGGCTCAAATGTGTACTTTTCACTTGGTGAGAAATAAAACAATACAAAAAGAAGGTTTTGAGTGTTGGTTATTTGAGTTTAAGGGAAGGTTTTGAGTGTGGTAGTATACAATGAAGAACAATAGCAAGTGCTGAAAACAAACGTACTGTGACCTTTTTTGTAGGAAAATATTTTCCATGGTTAAAAAAAGAAGATTTTTCTTGAACTTTTAGGTGATGTGTAAAGAACATTCGAAACTTCATCGGAGATCGTCGAGGAAATAACTACATTGCGTATTCGGGGGCCGAATGTCGGCGGTTGGCGCAGTTGGTTAGGGCGTCCGCTTTCCGCACGGATGGTGGTGGGCTCGGATCTCGGCGCCGGTGCAATTTTAACCCGATCACACAGTCGTTGGTGGTAAGGGCCGTTGGTTAATGTTGCACTTTATATTACTTTACACTATCATATGAGTTGCTTTATTTAATAATATTTGTCCATGAAAGTAAAGAGGGAAATACTCCATTAATCCTACTCATGCAATGAATGCCTAATTGGACCATTTGGAATTGTCATCGTGGAACTTTGTCTTTGGAAGGGTGCTTCTGCCTGACAAATTTGAGGGGCATTCAGGCTCACTGAAGGTCAGATTTCCTTCAATGCGCAACTCTGGCCGAAAACTTGAGGGGACACTGGGGATGCATGCCCCAGCGCCCCTTGTATCCGCCTCTGTCCCATAAACAATTGAAAGGGATTCTGATGAACGGGAGCTACTGAGATGGTTCCATGACAGCTTCACGCTGCCCCGCGGTAAGACCTCTCACTTTCTGCAGGCATTCAACTTTTGGTGTCTTCGAACCAAAGTGGTCATACACCTACCTCACAGCGAGGGTTTGTGACCCCATGAAACATTGCATCCATATCCAGTTCAAGTTGTTTATTTCAACAGCCCGGTTCCGTACGCACCACAATCCGTTACATTTCGAGTGCAAGCAACGCTACCGTAGGAAGTGCAGAAGATCCCCGGTCAACATGCCTCTCACATAACGCTCACCGGGGTGGGGGTGGGGGGGGGGTCGGCCACCAAAGATCTGAAACTAGAAGCACACAATTTGGAGGAATTACGGCTGTAGTGAACTCGCCGCAGTATACATTTCATGACCCCAGGTCAACGTCTTCAGGGTCAAATGAGGTCACAATCGGCCTCCACTCCACCCCAGCCGGCACCGCCCGTACGTACAGAAAGTATGCACGTTCCACTGCCAAACGGTAGGTAGAGACCGTTCATACGTCCGCTCGTTACGGCGATGGTACAGCCCGTGCGTGCAGTCGTTACGGTCGGTAGTACGGACCCATCGTGCGATCGTTACGGCCAGCGTCCCTCCTGGATGTTTGAGAGCATCCCTCTGCTGTCAAACTAAACACTTATCAGTCCATGGCACTCATTTGAGTAGAAAATGTACCCCTCGGGGTTGAGAAAGTGTCTGTGTCTGTGCTCTAGTACATCCCCTGCATAAAAATCCTCAATCAGTGGCACCCTAGGAGATATGGTGGTAGACAGGTGCCCTAGTCCAGATTCCTGGTTGGTTGGTTGGTTATTTGGGTTTAGAGGCACATCGACTGCATTGGTCATATAGTGCCCATAGTCCAAATTCCTGGATCTGCCCTGGGCACTATGTGACATTTATCATGCAAGATAGGTATTTTCTTGCCATGAATACCTATGCAACTGATCACAAGTGAAGGTTTGAAAAAATGCTGAGGAGCGGTGGTTTCACAGCAGAATTTCCTCTGCTCCCAGAAGACTCGTCCTCCAATATTGAGCTTGCGAACATAACAGTGTTAAATAGAAAATAGAAACGAATAGTAGTTCCAATGATGATATCAGTTTCAGGTAGGAAATATCCTATCCAACTGAGCAGAAGGAAAACTCACAAAGGACAAATCATTTGTTGCACAAACCACGACAACTAACGTCCAGCCTATGTTACTAAGCGGCAACTGCACTCATATGTAGTTCAACTGGCAGCTATTTGGACGCAACTTGAACCAGATGATCGTCTTTTGCCAGATTACCATTGATCTGCCAGCTTATGTCTTAAAGAGCGTCATAAATTCCGATCTTTAGCGGCCGATTGACTGAATTTCTTGCTTTGTGGTGTGTGCAGATGTGCCCAGTCTTCCTTTCATTACCGTCTGCGTTCGGTCGTAGAGGGTAGGGCTATGTTATATATAACAATATATATAAGCTATTTTGATGTTTTTAAGGGCAAAATTTCTTGCTTCTGAGACTGTATGCTAATATTTTCATCAGTTTCATTTTTTTAACCAGATTTCTGGCATGGGAAGGAGACCCATGTAGCAGGGAAGTATCTGTGGTACTTATTAATTTTCGTTAATAGTTATCCACAAAATGTTTCCATGGAAGACATGTGCTATACTTTTCCATCTGGCGTAATACCTTTATTGTGATCCATGACTTTTTTTCTTCATAAATGGACTATAGTTGTAGATATAGCCTGTTCATGCCCTGTGCCTACTTACAATTGTAATAAGGCATGCAAGTAGACAAGAGGGGACCGCTATGCCTAATCAAGGAATTAGGCATATGCGAAATGTACATAGTTTACCAAGTGTGCCAAGTGCAAGTAATTTGAATTTGGGTGACTTTGGTCAGCTTTAAAAGTGCATTTTTTATTAGAGCTCATTCTTTGGCTTGTAGACATGGCTAATCTTAGAAGCCACTCATCTGATCATCACGATACCTCCACCAAATGATCGAACATGTCATAAATGTGTGAGGTTTTGATTTTGTGATCCTGTGTGATGTCAAAGTTTACCATATTTAGAAAACTACAAACTTTTCTTATGAACATACCTACTCATATAAAATACTTGATGAACTTCTTATAACTCCTCTGGAAAATTCAGCATGTGACACGCATGTGCCTATTTGGTTTCAACTTTTGTGTGATAAAAAATTTGTTAGGCCCAAGGTTCATTTTTTAAAACTGAATTGCTTGCTTGCAGACGTGACCGATCTTCACTCAGCATCATGAAGCCATTACAATTTATTTTAGGTATATGCCAAATGAGTGGGGTTTTGACTTTTGTGATCCTGGATTCAGATCAAAGATTACCGAAGGTTTGAAAGCAGAGCTTTTTTTTGTTGTCTTACAGGCAAGGTCAATGGAACAAACTATGGCATCAAGGCAGTTTAAATTGTTCACATGTCAACCTATGCACACATTTTACCTCCAAGAGGCAAAGAAAGAGGTTGGGCATGGTTCGGTTATGTTAAGTTTTCAAATTGAGAAGTTCGAAAATGAAAATCAAGCTGAAAAAGGCATTAAAAAGTTAGGTTAAGTTATAACAAGTTTGGTCAGGTCGGTTTAGGTTTAGGTTTACAACCTAATGTGGTTCATAGAGTTCTGCGAAACCTCTCAACCTAATGTATAGCCTAATGTGGCTGAAAGTGGTTGGAACATGACAGACGTGGTACCGCCGTGAGCCCCGGCGGAATTTTGAATTTGATTACGCGTTGTACTTTACCGACAGTGTCGGGTTGTACCGTGGGTGGATCCAGGAATTGTCATGAGGGGGCACTTGTCTGGAGGGGCCGCTGCGAAAGTACCTGGAGGGGCACATTTTCCTTCGAGGGGCGCCTTTGGCGGGAAAAAAATCGAGGGTGACGGGTACACTCGGACCTCCCAGGAGGGTGTCTTTTTTAGTTATCAGGATGGGCACCTTCCCCTCCCCCTCCCCGTGTGGACCCGCCTTTGCACCCTACCCTCACCGGCGACCGTGGCTGGAGATCCCTGGCGTGTTATAGGGGGGGAACAGGGGGGCGTCGAGACCCCTGGTTTGATACCCTGCTGATGTTAATTTGGAATTTTCCCCTATTCAATCTGAAAATGTGTTGAACATAATGACTTGGACCGCATCCAAGTCCTTATTCCATTTCTATATTACATTTCCCCCGTATTCTGAGGTTCGGAACGTTATACTTCCGGCAATGTATGGAAAGAAATCACCTTAAAACGACTCCGCCCTCTCTGAAGTTTTGAGATTGTCCCAGCTGCCCTTGTAATTGGCCCTCAGGGGTGATACCCTACTAGTACCTATTACGTGGACCCTCCTAGTTGGTTATTGGTTTTACGACACATCGACCGTTGAGTCATGTGGCGTCGTCAATCTTTCACGCCCATTGGCCACGGGCGAAGAGTAGCGGCCGGTGAGACTCGAACCCACAATCTTTCGATTGTGAGACGGGCAACTTACCCCTAGACTGCTCCTCCCCACACGTAGACCCTCCAGCCAGAGCACATGGCAACCTGCGACTCGAATCTTTCGTCTTGTGCCGAATTAATGCATATTACCGGCCGGCTAAGGTGCCGGGGGATATAGAATGGAGTCTGTGCTACTCGGCATCCACCGGATGGTCACCACTCGACTCCGCCGATTTGGTTGTCCGGTAATTGCACTGAACGGACTATTGTCCCTCATTGAGATGGTTAGTTGTATGACATAGTTTAATAACTGGGCCATTCTAAATATATGCGCCCAGTCCAGAACGGTTCAAGATGGCTGCCGATGGGACGTAGTGCATGGTGTATCCGAAAAGCGGCCATTTTCTTTCTGTTTGGTCCTACTTTGGTTTGTGAAATTGACCCGTGAAATCCACTGGTGGCCAAGAGACCCCAGCTTTGCCAAACGTTTGGGCGCTACATGACCGATGTAGTCGATGCGCCCTAAAGCCCTAATAACTAACTTTGCCAAACTTTTGTCGTTTGGTTAACCCGTGCAGTATGGGTTGCGGTAGTGGTGAGCGTCTGGATGAGCAGGGATGAGTATCGGGTTCATTTGGGTTAGTATCGGGCCCATCAATTAATGCAGTGTATCCTGGTGATAGGCTTCACTGTCCAGAATTCAAACACTGTTCTTTTTATTTGTTTGTTTTGGATCTTCTCTCATTGTTGGTGTATAACACTGTTGTCCCATGGGAATGTCATGCATAATAACAAATTAATGAATGGAAATGATTATGATGAAAAATATACCGTTCGAGGTCTTCGGCGTCCTACATTACATGCTTGTCGCATGTCACGCCACCTGTTCTGAAGCTTGTATCGATGTGAACAGCCGGTGTTTGTGGTATACCAGAATCATGCCCGCCCCGCTCCCCTCCCCTGGCTACCCTTTGTCCGTCCACAGGCGATCTTTTCCCGCACTATTCTATGTCCAACTATGCCTCTGTCAGAGCCGCCAGCCTCCTGACGTTCTATATCTCAGTCGACGCAGACTCCCCAGCGACCTCGTTTCGTCCCTTCTGTACCGCCACCCCCTCTTCTGAAGGAGGCGGCTGGTGACCATGACGTGGTGAGGGTCCGTCCCTGCTGTGAGCCTCCTGAAGGGAGGCGACTGGTGACCGTGACGCTGTGGCCACCCGACAGGCGGCGCCCCGTGATGCCAGTGGCCGCGCCGGACCAGGGCCGTCACCATGGTAACAAGCCGCTGATAGCGATGCCGTCGTCCTCGGTTGCGCTGTTCGACACCGACTGCGGCACTGGTGGCGCAGCTCGCTCCAGCCGCGCGCAGGGCTCGCCGCCACTCAACATCAACGTTCTGCACCAGGTGTGTGCCGCTAGCCGCGCGCGCCGGCGGGGAACAGCACTTGCATTGGCTTAGTATTGGCGGCGGTCAAGAAACTGCCAATCGGGAACCTCGGCAGTCAGTCCAGACACTTGCCGGTCTGGTGGCTCATGGCCCGTCATTCAGAAGGGCCAGCCGTGCATTGTCGCTCACGAAATGAGGATTTCTTTTTCAGAAAACGGCGGCAGGGATAAGCCGGGATATGAGCCGGGACCTTTGTTTGAAAGTGGGACGCGGAAAGCGCGGCTCGTTTTCCGCTCCGTACAGCGCCGACAGGGCCGGGTGCTGATGTGGATTTTAGACGGTGCCGGGGCCACGTCAGAGGGCCGAGTTTATGCACTGGCACCAGGCCGGCCGAGTTGGCACCGGAGTACGACCGGTGTCCTGTCAACTAACCAGGGACGAATACAGAGGGGAGGGGGTCACTGGGGGCATGTGGCCCTCCCCATAGAAAGAGGAAATTGTGCTCCTTTGACCGAAAAAGTTCCTCTTTCAGTATGCTCGAGTGTACACCCACGTCCCCCGCTTAGCGATTTTTTTCAGCCGACGACGCCCCTCAGAAGAAATGTGCTCTTTCCATGATATTTCCTAGATCCGCCCCTGTTCAGTGGTGTGAACCGGATAAATATAGTCACACAGGTATCATACAATGAAGGAATGCCAAATACTTCAGTTAAGTTCATTAAGAGTCATTTTGCCAGTGGTGTCGTTCTATACGCCTATGGGACGGTCACAACTCTCAATCATTGTCATTGACTGGTCCCTCCAATATATTCAGTATTTAACATGTGATGTGCGCCCCATTCCCTCCCTAATGCTGGGATTTCATAGGTGATTCTTGCACTCTTGCTGTGGATTTCGTTGAATGTCTTCGAGCGCTAAATGACGGCGTCTAGTCTATGTGCCATACAATTCAAATAGCCAATCATGAAATGTTGCCCGGCCTGTGCTTAAAACTTAGTGTTGGAATTATTATCAACTGTCTCAGTTTTGGAGGTGATACTCCATGGTGATACTTGGAGGTGATACTCTGATACTCCACTGACATGCGTCATTTGGGTACCTGTGCCAATTGAGGCCCTATATAATGCAATCTTGTCTCCTCCCATTTAGCAACACCCTGTCTGGTTATCCTATTGATACACGCGCCTGCATGGGCATCCACTCGGCAGTCCTAGCGCGTAAACCGAACCACCTACTGTTCACCATTCCGTCTGCATGCCCTCGGCAAATAGCTGACGGGTGTGGATGTGGTCTCCAGCAGTGCTGTTTGACGTCGAGGTGGTGTGTGCCGGCGCCGTGCGGCACGTGCCTGGCCTGTGGTGACGCCGCCGCGCCGGCAGGACTCGCCGCTGTTCGGCGCACACTCGCCGCCCGTGCTGAACCTGTCGCCCGGCCTGAACCCGGTCACCATGGACGCCCACCAGCGAATGTCACCCACCTACGACGTCATCAACGACGGTGAGTGTGTCGGCCGCTGCCGTCGGCGACAGCTGCGGGCGTGTGGTGATGTGGTGATGTGGTCACGTGGTCATGTCGTCCTCGCAACACCCCGCACGGGCCCGGGCTCGGACAGGCAGGTGGAGGCAGCACTTATAATTATTGGTGAAATATGGCAGAACATATCACTTCCTGATCACTGAATAGACATCCTTTCGAAGGAAGCAAGGGACATCGTGCTAGTTGATGTGTGCTTATGAAGTCTCGACGGCTCGTTTTCTAAGAGTATTTCGTGCGTAATTAGCATCCTTATGCTCACCATTACGGATTGTGATACACAAGCATCTCGGAACACAATTCCAGGCACATAGATTATCTATGATGTGATCTATTGATTCCATGGTATTGCAATCGTTAGCGTAGGTATCCCTACATTAGGCGTCCCCAAATTAAACGAAAAACATGCACTTATGAGTACACTATGGACTCAGTGTGGTTTGAGGGACTGAAACGATATTTTAAGCGCATGCTTCCGTTACAAATTTCGACATCGTACTGTACCCGCTTTTACGTTTCACACCTAACGAAAGCTCATTATTTTATCACTGTGAGACAGCGTGACATGGCCACGTAGGTAGACGCCAGCGGTGGCTCAGTGTGCAATACTGAGCCACCGCTGGCGGTGAGGGCGGCGTCGCCGATGGTCGCGCTCGTCGCCGCCTCCTCCACTACCTCCTCCACTGATGACTGCGCAGCAGCGACGTCTGGTGTTCCCCAACACCTGACGCCGCCACCGTGTGGGCCGTCGCTACCGCGCTGACAGCGCGACTGGGCGGAGGTGGTACCGACCCAGAGGTGGTACCGACCCGGCCGTGGTCGGCTGACCTGACCTCCGGGGCGTCTGACCTGATCCCTGACAGCGCGACTGGGCGGAGGTGGTACCGACCCGGCCGTAGACGGCTGACCTGACCTCTGGGGCGGCTGACCTGACCTCAGACATCGCGACTGGCCGGAGGTGGTACCGACCCGTCCGTGGACGGCTGACCTGACCTCCGGGGCGCCGGCCGAGGCCTGACTCGACCCATGAAACAAAGCACCTGGCACCTGGGAGGAACGGACTGGGAGTAGACGGAGGTCCCCCGTGAGGGGTGGTCGGCGCCGGCCTCGGCTGCTGCTGGGGCGGGGGCGGTGGGCCGCCGGCGGTCGATGTGGCAGGCCGGCTGGCTGATGCCACACGGCCAGCGCCACGCACAGGCCGCCCGTTTCGGGGCGGACAGCGGCGAGAGGCGAGCCTCCCGTCCGCCGAGCGCCGTGCTGGTATTGACCCTCGGAACTTGGCAGGGAGTGGCGCGTGCCGCGCGGGTGGCAGTTGGAAGTTGGTGCCGGCGTCTGGGCGGCTGGCCGCTCCTTTGTCGCCGGTCGGCGGCCGGTGGGAGGACTGCCGTGACGCCGGACCGGCGGCCGACGTCGCGGCAGTGTTCTGGGGCGTCCTGCCCGACAAAGGCGTGCCGTGCTGCCGCAGCCGCCGACGCCGTGCATTTCCTCGTCGACCAGCCTCCACGCCGGTCCGATAAGGCTGGCCCGGTACCTGGCGACTGGGGCTGTGTCGGCGGCGGCGGCGGCGGCCCCCGCCCGCCTGCGGAGCCACTTGGCGCCGGGCCAGCTGGGGCGGCCGCCGCTGCCGCGTCGCCCGGCGCTGCCTGGGTAGGCGCTGCTGCTGCAGTTGGCCGCACCCGGCCGCCGCCGGCCGGCCGGCCGGTCTGCACCCACCGGCAGAGGACGGTGAGGCGCAAATGGCCGCCCCCGCCCCCGCCCCCGCCCAGCGCCGTTACACGGCTTCGCGCCGCCGCGCCGGTACCGCCGGTACCGCCACCGCACCCTGTTGTTCTCCATGCCGCTCAACCCCGTCCGAAGCTGAAGCAGAAGGTGGTGTGGCCAAGATGTGCCACACGGTGTCTACTGCTAGATGTCTGGGGCGATACCAGTCAGTTAGGGGGGGGGGGTCCAGGTAAACAAAAACTGATTGGATAGGGAAAATCAAGAATTAATATCAGCAGGATACCAAGTTAGGATGGCTCAGACCCCGACCCCTGTCCACCTGGTATCTCCAGCCATGCCAGCAAGTTGATACATTTTGCGCATGCTGATATTTAGAATGCACAAAACTATCTAGCTCTGAATCGTGTTAAAGCATTCAACGTTGCATTGAACTCATTAAGAATGCATATAATGTATTAGTTATTTATACTTTAAGAATACATAGGTGTGGTCTTCTACGAGCTGATCACGAACTGATCTGATGTGCTAATTAGGTGCCTTCCTCCTCCAGCGAATTCAAGGGTATCCAGTGATGCCAAAATAGACTGGATAGAGTTTCAATCTCATATGGCTAAAATTTGCACAAACGTATCGTCCGCCAGAAATCGTCAGATTGAACAATACGATTACGGGTGTTTTACGGGAAGAATGTACGACGTGATCTGCTGGTCCCACAGTGGCTCGCGAGAGGTTACGCCCTTGCTGATAACTTACTGATATGCATCCTACATGCATTTATACGCGCTGCATTACGCACGCGCAGCCAAAGAGGAGACAACAAAAAGGCCGGTTCGCCGGACCACGCCGGGTGCCAGTGGTGAAATTACGGCCAAGGGACACCTATTGGCGGCAGCGGCGTGACCGTAAATACTGGTTTCTGGGGCTGATCGGCCCCCAACGGCCGGCGCCGAACAGGCGATAGTGTGGCCTGCAGTCGGAATCTGACCGTCAGTAGCGGGTCCTGCAGTCGGGGCCCGGTGTCAGTGATTGGCCCTACAGTCTCAGCCTGATATCAGTAATGTGTCCTACGTCTGAATCAATGCTACTTCTTACATTGTGTATTATAACAGTGTGACGCGAGTACTGCATCCTACGGTCGGGCATGAATCTATAATGGGTCCTGCAGCCTGGACCTGTAATGGGTCCTATAGTCGGGCCTGGACCTGCAATGAGTCGGGTCCAGATCTGTAATGGGTAATGCCTACAGTGAATTATTCCTCAGTCGGTCTTGGATCTGTGAGGCCGCGGTAGCTCAGTTGGTAGACTCTTGATCGCAAGATAGTGGGTTCGAATCTCACGGCCGACGGCATTTACCGAGTCCACCCGCGACCAATCGGCGTGAGAGGTTGGCGACGCTAAATGACCTAGCGGTTGAATGCGTCGTAAAAGAACCCAAGGGCCTGTATCCGCAACGGGTCCTACAGTCGGGGCCGCACCCGGCTCCCTGTGCTAGGCCGTCAGCGGCACCGCCATTGACGAGGAGCTCCCCTTAACGGCCTATAAAGTCGTACGTTCGCCAGACGAGCCGACCTCGCCAGCGCGAGCTTCGCGTGAGCAGCGAGCTCACGCTACCCTATAAAGTCGTGCGGTCGCCAGACGAGCCGACCTGGCCAGCGCGAGCTGCGCTCCGTCAGCCAGCTCGCGTTACCCCACCGGCCGCATACCAGCCGCACTGTGAGGGTCTCGAGTGATGCGGTTAGGCGCGCGATGCCCCCAGGCGGGCCGCATACCAGCCACTGGCGGCGGCCTGGCCACGGTCGGACACGCGCCCACCGCGTCTGGGCCGGCTTTGCCGGGACGTGTAGCTGCACGCCGCACTCGGTCAGCTGGCTAATGCCGAGTCCTGCGTGTTTCAAATTTATGGAAATATGCTTTTGGGTAAATTTCCACTCCTTCGTATGACGGGAGTACCCCGCCAGTAGCACATTTAGCAGCGCTCTTTTTGAGACTAGGCACTGCTCCGTAAAACACATAGTATTCTAACAGCGGAAAATGTGAGCAATCTCCCAAGATTTGATTTTTATTTTCCTATGTAGGTATATGATCTCAAAACTGTGCACTTCGAAGTATATTTTATACGTCTAATTGTGAAGATACCACGTATTTCAGCAATACGTTTAGTATATTCGAACAATTCCTCACTCAAGGTAGATCCACAAGTCCAAGTTAGAAGCAAAGCCGTTTCGGAGCGGTAAGCTTTTCAATAAGTTCCTCGAATTTCCTCAAGCAACTCATTTGGAGAGATTTAAGTCAGTATTTTCTTCGTAAGGTAGTGCGAGATTTCGTCATGATCTGTTGTATGTGAATTCTACCTCAACACTGGTGGCTTGTGGTCCACTTTTCCCATGCGTATGTTCGCCGGCGAATACAAATTGGGATTATGCAATGCATAATCCCATTTTGTATTGAAGCGCGCATGCTAACACAAGTGCAACCAATGTTTTGCAGTGGTGCATTTATTTTCGATAGTGGTACGGTCATCGTCAGTCATTTATTATATATACGTGCCGATACCATTATTGCAATACGTGCTTCAGCGCCAACACCAAATACTGCGTGTTTGTTTGAAACCTGAATGTACCAAGCCGAATTTGTGAAATGGGTGCTGAAATTTGTGTACTTGTGCAGGAATTGAAGGCGTCAAGGTGCGCGCGGTGGGAAGATTTTGTGGCACCATACGTGATGTGCAAGTTTATCCCCCCCCCCCACGGTATGAAGGGAACTGGAAAGGCGCGGAGTGTACTTTAAGACCTGAGGAATCCGACGAGTCTGTCGTCCGTAATTGGGTAATATTCTTAGCTGTGCAACCAAATTATTCATCCTCCACAGCTGCTTCCAAAGTTAGAGCAGGGATATCAAACACGCATGAAACAGATTTTACAGAAATGCAAGATTTGTAAGGAACATACCCTTATTTTAACGTGCCCCACAAGCCCCTTCAGAGAGTTTCACTGTTACTCAATTCCTCATGCATTTACAAGTTGCTTTTGCAGTTCTTTTGTCAATACGTTCATGCATAATGCATAATGCATGTACGGAACCGGCGCGAGGGGGCCGCGGTAGCTCAGTTGGTAGTGCGTCGGACTCTTGATCGCAAGATTGTGGGTTCGAATCTCACAGCCGACGGCGTTTACCGAGTCCACCCGGGACCAATCGGCGTGAGAGGTTGGCGACGCTATATGACCTAGCGTTTGAATGCGTCGTAAAATAACCCAAGGTTCTTTTTACGGAACCGGCGCATAATTTTGAGATGGATTCGTGAATATCTTCACGCTGTATAGTGTTCGTCAGCTGCCTTACAGGGCAACTGCGTTGCTATAATGAACGAAAAGCATGCACGTCTATTCGTCGGGGTCTGAGCTCACGACGGCTTCGGACGTTGCGTGATGCAAATTTGCCTGCGAATCCTCCCTGATCTGCCCTCGAACGACCGGCTGGTGACACCTTTGTCGGAGGTGCGGCCGGAAAGGGAATGTGTTGGAGCGTGGACGTGTGTCGGGCGGCCGCCGCTTGCTCGGCATGTCGCCGAGCGAGTCAGACCAGCTCGGTCGGTCCGACTCGGTCCGGCTGCTGATACCGCCACTGACCTTGCTACGGATTGTGTTCGGCGGCAGCCGCCGCCGCACCGCTTGATCAGGTGCTCTGTAATCCTTCCCTTGGACGGGGCTTTTGAACAAAATAAATGAATGCCTAAGCCACCTCTTGCCCAGCGCATAAATACGATATTTTCGCAATTACCCTTACAATTCTGACCCTTATTGACGCTGGCCGGGCATCGCCGACGAGAAGGTCGCCTCTTCGCGTACGCTGTACAGGAGTTTGGGCCTTCGTGCGGCAATAACACGTAACAAGTGCTGGCGGGTGTTTGTTCGCAAAAACGTTGCCGTAAGGCAGGTTCAGCGATGAGGTCTAAGAAGGGGGTGGGGAGGACGTTTTGTGAATTATACAAAGGGCGGGCAGCGGCTGGTTGGCGCGGACGCAGCAGTGGTTGTCCGCAGCGGGTGCCTGCTGGGAGGAGGGGTTCGTGTCGGACCCACATTCCACACCGTCCAGCACGGTTCGTGGACCGGCTGGCAGCCGGCGGACGGCTGGACAGTGGGGATGTCGGCGGCAGTGACACAGGCGGAGCCGCAGCAGATGCTCGTCACGCGACCTCGGGGTCGAGCGACGCTTTGGGCGTCTGTCGGGGTAGGTGCTGATGGGTTTCGTCTGAACCAATCGCCGCAACCGACAAAGCATGTTGCATCTGCAATGATAATCGGTAAGGTTTAAATAATGAAAATCTCCGCTGAAACCAGTTTTCTGCACCCACTAGAAACGTAGCAATGGGTACCTCTTTGTAGCCTGATATTCTTCCTTTCTACTAAGCACGGCTTCATGCGACAGTCACGAATTTCGTGTTAGCTGTGTCCTGCCACTTCACGGTGGCATGATCAGAACGTAGGACGATTGCAATTTCTGGTTGCCAACATCAAGTGCTAAAAAAATAAGTTCATCCAGCTGATGTTAACCATATTGGCTTTTGTAATTGGCTAAATATCTTCTTCGATTTTGGTGAGTCCCGAGTTCTCTGTTACTTTTGTAACTTTCCACACATTTTTCCTTGTGTGGAATGAGACGATGATGATCGGGGTACATTCAGCTGGATAATTGACCAGTTATTTATCATTAAGGTAAGTTTTTTTTTTTTGGGGGGGTAGGGGGGATTGGATGGTGTTCAATGCGCTGATGAAAAAATCGATATATTTGTGCATTTCCTAAGCCTCAGATAGGTGAAAAATGTTCTTAACCCGTCCATAAGTCACGTGACCAAAGTGGCGCCCTTTGGATTGGCCTGACGTCACGAATCGGTCCTGCCGCTTGCGTATACGGTGATCCAGTGCTAACGCCGAGCTGGACAAACGGTGGCCTTGAAATATGCAACTTGATCAGATGCTTGGTCCATTTTGGTTGATTGTTGAGTATCTGCTCCCCCTCCACTTATTTTTTTTTCTGCCGTAGACTGAATACAAGAGACGCCCCTGCAGAACCCTCGAATATATATATGAAGGTGGCAACGTAGCGCGGTTTTTGTGCTGTTTTCATCATTAAATCAAGTACTTATATTTAATAGATGCCACGTACAAAACGTAACCCCCCTCCTCGAGCGATTGCATTCTGAGAATGAGCATGTTAAGCCCAAGCTACTAACCGACCAATATGGAGCTACAAGTAAAACGAAGTGGAACATGCGGTGCATAATATTATGTGGCGGAGTTAGATTGGAAATAGGTTGCACGAGCAGAAAAATGATCCGAAAGCGTTTGAGGACCACTGGTTCAGATATATTGTTCGCTCATCCATGTGGCGCTCCAATGTAGTAACTTCTTGTCATCTATTTACAAATTTTAGTTACATCATCTAATCAGAGATGAAGAAGCGCAGGCTAACTTAATCCACCATCTACCTGTGCACTGAGTGCACAAGGTGCTACAGAGAGTTCGCCAAACACGGATCAGATACTTTGTTCTAGGTGAAAATGTTGAAGTTGTAACTCACTTGCTTTGAACTACATCACTGCCGTCGAAATTTGCGTGCAGGATTTTTGTGTTTTCTTTTCTTTTGGTGCGTACTTTCTCTCGCCTTGTCCATCGTATGTGGTGCGTGTAGACAGGCGGTGAAATAACGACCCGCCCGCGAGCGAGATCGATATTCGAGTCGCCAGTTCAAATTCACTCGTCTCCGAGACCATGGTCGGTAGACAACACTACCAGAAGGAATCCGGCCAGTATTGCTTGTGTGGTAATATCTATAGAAACATCCATCCTGAAATTCGGCCAGGTAGGTGAAACATTAATTGTAAAAATAACAGGAAGGTAGTTGCCGAACAATGTGTATATATCGGTACGAAACGAAGGGCTAAGTTTTATGACATGTAGAAAAAGCGCGATGACATTGTAGCCTATTTCGATGTTTTCTAAAGCCCCAAAAGTGTGGTTTTTCGGAGCCGACAGGCACCTGTGTGACTGACGCGGCTCAAGCGGCCGAGCAAGGCTGGCTGGCACGGCCGGCGGTGCGCCCCTTTCGTGTTTATCCTGGTGGCCAGTCGTGCATCTCCGGCAGCTTACAGTGCGGCGTGAGCGCGCCTGAAACTCGGCTGGTGGCGCGGCCGGCCCGACCGGCGGCCGATCCAATCTGGCCCCACCATGTCTTAGCCGCAGCCTCACACGGCAATCTGCGGCTCAGCATCTCTGCTGACGCGCCCCGAAGGCTCCGGGCTGGTGGCTGTCCGGTCCATGCTGGGCAGTGGCTGTCCGGTCCATGTTGGGCGGTGGCTGTCCGGTTCATGCTGGGCGGTGGCTGTCCGGTCCATGCTGGGCGGTGGCTGTCCGGTCCATGCTAGGCGGTGATGGCTGCCATTATCAGGTCCACATCGACAATTCTGCGATATATGATGCAAGTCTTAATTGGCTCGTGTCCACTCGTCATAAGGCGGCAATTACTGCAGATAAACACCATCTTCTTTATCCCAGGAGAGATGTTTGAGTGACCATGTCCGAAAATGCTATACTAGCGGGAAAATGCTAATATGTTGCTACGAATATAATATTACTGGACTTGATGACAAGCATAACTCCTAGGACAAAAAGATTGTGTTTATCGTGCATTAATTGTCGCACTATGCCGAAAATTCCGGATGCAATTGTACCACACCGGCTCACGTTTGATGGGCACTGCATACCGCCATCGTTGGCTCAGTATCTGGATTGTGACTAACACGGATGTGGAGCAGAACACGACTGAGCGCAGTTAGTTCCTGCGATCCTCGATTATAAATATGTCTGACGAATTAGTGTGTTGGCGAAGCATACCACGGCTACCATGCGTAGTTTTCACCAGCAGATGGTAGCAGAATGTTGAAACCTGATCCAACATCGTCTTTTTCAAGAACTCAACTATAAAAATAATTAAATCTTTACTTACTTCTGGGTATAGTATGGTGATACAAACTAATCTGCGATGAACAAAGAATACGAATGTTACCTTCACCTCAGGAACCACTATGTCATCGGTATTCCCTACAGTAAATAATTTCGTTCACCATCGGGATGAGATACCTTATGCCGCCATCCACCATCAGGATAGCATCCCGTCCATGTCCACGTCCACGATCAGGGTAGCTTCACGTCTATGTCCACCATCGGGACACCTCCACGTCGCCGTCACCATCAGCGTGCCTTCACGTCGACGTCACCATCAGCGTACCTTCACATGTCTGCTCAAACTCATCATCGCTGTCGAAATCCTCCAAATGCAAAAACGTTGCTGATACCACACCTAAAAAAGCGTGCGACGGGCACTCTGTCAGGTACTGATATAGCTCTGATGGAGACCCATAAATTTCAGCCGGATCACAGCCCATTTTATGAAGATTCAGCCAGCTTGAAGCACACCGCCATCAGATCTATTGAGGAAATATCACTGGGGGAAGGGGTAAGACTTATCTAGGCAGGTGTCCTGGATACAGTGTCAGTTCAAAACTTGAAACTTGGGGAAAACTTCGTTCTCGGGTGGGAGGTACGCTCTGAACTTATCGCATTCAAGGGGACAAAATTCCGCGACTGCAAGACCAACATCTCTGACTGGGGCAGTTTCCCCGCACTTGCATGTTGAGCCGAGCTGTCACGCATAGTATCAACATAGTGCGACACACTGCGTGTTGTCCTTGCAGCGGCCATCTGTTCCCCGGCCTGCGTCCGCACAGCTCAGGCCGCGATCACCGCCTTTGGTATGCCGTAGGCTAAAAATGCCGGCCCACTGTCCAGTGGCGCCATTACTGGCTGCAAAAGCCGCCAATCCCGTCAAGCCCGGCCGGTATTTGGCGCGATTCTCTTAACGGGACTGCGGTGCCCAGCGACGCTCGCACAGACCGTCGGCTCCCCTTGTGCAGTGCGGCGCCGCCAGCCGCCAGCGGCCGTGCGTCACCCCGACCTGGGGAACGGTGACGTCACCCGTGCGTCACGCGGATCTGGGGAACGGCGACGCCGCTGGTGCGTCACGCCAGGCCTGGGTCAAGTGACGTCATTGGTGCGTCATGCAGGTCCGGGGACAGTGGGAACGGTGCGTCATGTCTATTCAACATTGTTCTGAAATGAATTGGAGTAGAGTGGAGCATGGGTGGAGTTTTAGTGGTAACACATGGTGCTAGTCCCCGTCCGTGGGTCAAAGTCGGTTCCTGATAGGTGTCGATTTGCACGTACATTGGAACAGCAGGAACTTGCTATCCAGAACCGATGACGCCACCGCCATATTTGTGCGGAACCACAAAGGAATTTGCCGTCGCACTATTGCTATTCAGCGTCACTTTGTCCTCACTGCTGACGATTAAGATACTAATTTGCAAAGAACGAATAACGGCGGAAACCTGTGTTTTGTTTTTCCTCCTAAAAAAGAATTTTGTGTTGAAGCTGTACTCGTATTTCCATACTTGAAGTTTGCATGGCCATCATGGCTAGGATTCATAGCCAAGAGCTTATGTTCCCAGTTATGTACGTCCACTCAGGGTAGGTGACCATATCACCAACGAATGGTGTGGGAATTGGTGTGTGTGTGGGGGGGGGGCAGATGGGCTGCGGTCCCCAAATTTTGAACGAGCTTGACCCTGCGGATGTTGCATGGAAACAATTTAGTTCCAAATGGCTGTCCCCCGCAAACTTGGCGACAGTTGCCTGCCACCGCCCGCGGGACGGACCGGCCGCCGTTCGGTCGGTCGCTGTCTGTGACGTCACAGGTGCGTCACATGTGCCGTGGCTCATGACTCAGCGGCAACGGTGGGAAGCCGGCACAACAGTAGTCACCAGGCCGATCAATGGTCTGGTGACTGTCCGGGACGGCTGGCTCGCCGTGGGGCCTGCCACTGATCACTGCACTGGCCCACGTCATCAGTCAATGGTCTGGTGACTGTCCGGGACGGCTGGCTCACCGTATGGCCTGCCACTGGTCACTGCACTGGCTGACGTCATCAGTCAATGGTCTGGTGACTGTCCGGGACGGCTGGCTCGCCGTGGGGCCTGCCACTGATCACTGCACTGGCCCACGTCATCAGTCAATGGTCTGGTGACTGTCCGGGACGGCTGGCTCGCCGTGGGGCCTGCCACTGGTCACTGCACTGGCCCACGTCAGTGGTCTGGTGGCTGTCCGGGACGGCTGGCTCGCCGTGGGCCCTGCCACTGGTCACTGCACTGGCCCACGTCCGTGAGTCAATGGTCTGGTGACTGTCCGGGACGGCTGGCTCGCCGTGGGGCCTGCCACTGGTCACTGCACTGGCCCACGTCATCAGTCAATTGTCTGGTGACTGTCCGGGACGGCTGGCTCGCCGTGGGGCCTGCCACTGGTCACTGCACTGGCCCACGTCATCAGTCAATGGTCTGGTGACTGTCCGGGACGGCTGGCTCGCCGTGGGGCCTGCCACTGGTCACTGCACTGGCTCACGTCATCAGTCAATATACCGACATACAACACTACTCATTGCACTGACAACACTAGCCAATATACTGACATGCAACAGTAGTCTTCTGCACAGACTCACAACATTAGTCACTACATGTCACTACATGTGAATTTGTACATGTACATGTACAAATACATGTCACTAATGGTGTAGTCGCTACACTGACATACGATAGTCTCTACACTGACTCACATCCCTAGTGACTGAACTGACCACAATGACTGAACTAGCCACTGCAATGACTCACAGCACTAGTCACCACACTGACATACAATAGTAGTCTCTACGCTGACTCGCCACACTCACACCAGTCTGCGCATCACCAGCCACTGCACCAGCCATTGCAGGCCGGTACAGCCGACCGTCGCCCGCCGTGCTGTAACTATCGTCACCGCTCTGTGGGTATGCGGACAGTGCGCACCAGCATGCACGAGCGCGGTCGGACGGGACCGGTAGCACGGCTGGCCAGACGACTGCGCCGAACCGCCGGCCCGCCAGCCGCCGTCCTCCCACTTCCACCCGACCGCAGTAATGATTTCCGCTTCAACGTGGGGCTTCAATGTGGGGTCTTGATGGATGGCGCGACCTGCGTTTGGCCGTGCCGTGCCGTGCGGGGCCCGCGAACTGGTCGGTGTGTGCCGGCGCGATCGGTGGCGATAGGGAGCGGCGCCGGCGGGTTGCGCCAGTGCCTGTGGCGTGTTGCGACAGCTGGCGGGACCCGGTCGAGCCCCGGGCGGGCGCCCGGCCGCCCCTGTGTGAAAGGCGGCTCCGATGGCGTCAGGCGGCGGCCGCCTGCAGGTCCAACGTTCTGACGCACCGCTGCTGCCACCGCACCCGCGTCCCTGGTCCGCCACAGCCGCCACATCCGCCTCCCTGGTCCACCACAGCCACCTCCCTGGTCCGCAGCAGCGGCCCCCTGATGTGCCACAGCCGCCTACCCAGTCCGTCGCAGCCACCTCCCCGGTTCGCGGTAGCCGCCTCCCCGGTCCGCGGCAGCCGCCTCCCCGATCCGCTACAGCCGCCTCCCCGGTTCGCGGCAGCCCACAGCACCAGCGGTCCGACGGCAGGTGCGGTTACCGGCGAGGTCAGGTGGACGCCCGCTGCGGGGAGCCTGGGAGGGGGGGGGCTGTCGGAATGTGGCGTGCCGGTGTCATCGACTTTGCGGCACCACCTGCACCCAACAGCGGCAGCGGCAGCTCCCCCGTCGGTGTGTCCGGCTCTCCGACTGCCGGCTGGTACCGGCGCTGGCACCTGTGACCGATACCGACAGCGGCAGTGGCAGCGGTGCCGGCGGCTATCCCCACCCCATCCCACGTCGGTGTGTCCGGCTCTCCGGCTGCCGGCCGGTACCGGCGCTGGCACCTGTGGCGGATACCGACAGCGGCAGCGGCATCTCTGGCGGATACCGGCAGCGGTGCCGGTTGCTGTCCCTCCCTCTACCGCAGTCAACGTCGGTGTGTCCGGCTCCCCGGCCGGTACCGGCGCTGGCACCTGTGGCGGATACCGGCAGCGGCAGTGGCGCCGGCGGCTGCCCCCCCCCCCCCCCTGGCGGCGGCTGGCACACCTGCAGCTGACTGCGATGTGTCGTCGTCGTGCGGCCGCCTGCGGGCACGTCCGACTGTGCTGGCGCAGTCCGCCCGCGGCCGCCAGCATGTTCCGGCACACCAGTTAATGGCGTGCCTTCCGTGTTTTGGCACGTGCATCCAACATCGAAGCGGTCGTCCAGCCACGGCAACTGGCAGCTCGAACATGTTTTAGCACACAGCCAGCGGCGAGTGGCCATGCCGACACAGACAGCGGCGCGGGCCTAGCTTTAGTCACCTCAGACTTCTCCAGTAGGCAGGCTTTAGCCTGCACATAGATACTGTGATGGAACGATGAACTTGTGGCGTGCATGCTGGGCATATCTCTACCTTTAGTGCGCATACAAACGTTATATATATATATATATATATATATATATATATATATATATATATATATATATATATTTGTACTAGTTAAGATGTGTTTTAACATATATATATATATATATATATATATATATATATATATATATATATATATATATAAATGACTTGGCTAAGGTTTTAGCACGCGTATGCGCGCAATTTTGTCGAGATTGAGAGATTCTGGGCTATTCTAGTGATCGGCAGTGATTACAAACCTCGAAGACCTTGAAATACCTTGAACATTAAGCTGGCGGTAGAAATACTGCACTAAAAATTCATTTCATTAGCACCCATACTCACTAGATATTCTCATTGCTGCGCATGGTGCTGACCCTGGCGTGATTGGTTGGTGCCGGCCCATGTGGCCGTCGCCCGTGGTGTCGTCACGTTGCTGACCCTAGAGTGACGGGTTGGTGCCGGCCCATGTGGCCGTCGCCCGTGGTGTCGGCACGTTGTTGACGGTGGAGTGACGGGTTGGTGACGGCCCATGTGGCCGTCGCCCGTGGTGTCGTCACATTGTTGACGGTGGAGTGACGGGTTGGTGCCGGCCCATGTGGCCGTCGCCCGTGGTGTTGGCACGTTGTTGACGTGATGACGGGTTGGTGACGGCCCATGTGGCCGTCGCCCGTGGTGTCGGCACGTTATTGACGGTGGAGTGACGGGTTGGTTGGTGCCGGCCCATGTGGCCGTCGCCCGTGGTGTTGGCACGTTATTGACGGGGGGGGGGGGGTTGGTGCCGGCCCATGTGGCCGTCGCCCGTGGTGTTGGCACGTTGTTGACGGTGGAGTGACGGGTTGGTGACGGCCCATGTGGCCGTCGCCCGTGGTGTCGGCACGTTATTGACGGTGGAGTGACGGGTTGGTGCCGGCCCATGTGGCCGTCGCCCGTGGTGTCGGCACGTTATTGACGGTGGAGTGACGGGTTGGTGCCGGCCCATGTGGCCGTCGCCCGTGGTGTTGGCACGTTGTTGACGGTGGAGTGACGGGTTGGTGACGGCCCATGTGGCCGTCGCCCGTGGTGTCGTCACGTTGTTGACGGTGGAGTGATGGGTTGGTGCCGGCCCATGTGGCCGTCGCCCGTGGTGTCGTCACGTTGTTGACGGTGGAGTGACGGGTTGGTGCCGGCCCATGTGGCCGTCGCCCGTGGTGTCGTCACGTTGCTGACCCTAGAGTGACGGGTTGGTGCCGGCCTGTGTGGCTGTCGCCCGTGGTGTTGGCACGTTTCTCCCCCACCACGGCAGTGCTGGATCGTAAAGCGCCCAGACAGGGGTCGATAGTGTCGGCGGAATTAGTGGTGGCTGACGGCTTCATCAGACCCGCTCCGTCATCCCACGGGTCTGGATGCCGGGCGGTCTCACGGGTCTGGAACAGGGGCGGTCCCAAAGATCTGGATCCGGGGCGGTTCCACGGGTCTGGACCCGGGGCAGTCACGGGTCTGGACCCGAGACGGTCCCGCAGGTCTAGACCTGGGGCGGTCGCACGAGTCTGGGCGCCGTCCCACGGTTCTGAACCTGGCACTATCCGACGGTATCGACCCGACATGGTCGCCTGGTACAGGGTACAGTGCCGATGGCCCTGGCTCAGCTGGGCCCTACCACAGCCACACCCACAGCTGGTGTGTCCCATGCTCCTCGCGGCCGAATAGTTCAGCACCAACGGAGCGACCCACAGGCGGTCTGGTCTCTCGGTCCCGGAGGTGGCCAGGCCCCGGACCGGCGGCCATCCGTGGCTCACGTGAGGGCCGTCAATGAAGGGACGGGGTGCAGTGGTCCCTCTCCCTTCGCCACTCGGCAGAGCCATGTAGTGGTGTGTGGCCGGTGTCGACACGTGCTGCCGGCACAGAGACCACCGCCGATCGGCTGTGTTGTGTACCGTGCAGGCATCCGGGTCCGGCACTGCCTCAGTTCGACACGTGCTGCCGGCACAGATACCACCGCCGATCGGCTGTGTTGTGTACCGTGCAGGCATCCGGGTCCGGCACTGCCTCAGTTCGACACGTGCTGCCGGCACAGAGACCACCGCCGATCGGCCGTGTTGTGTATCGTGCAGGCGGTCCGGGTCCGGCGCTGCCTCGTGCCACCTTGTTCAGGACCACGGTGCCCCTGTTGCAGCCAGTGGGTGCACCGGGCAGTGCCCATGCTTTCACCGAGTGCTGCCAACGTGGTGTCGACTGCGCGGCCGGCTGGCGGCAGACGCCAGGACGAGCAGGCTCCAGCCATCCCCGCTGGTCAGACTACCGGGCTGGTGTAGCTACCTCGACGGACCGGACCGCCTCTGGTCAGACTACCGGGCTGGTGTAGCTACCTCGACGACCGGACCGCCTCTGGTCAGACTACCAGGCTGGTGTAGCTACCTCGACGGCCGGACCGGACCGCCTCTGGTCAGACTACCGGGCTGGTGTAGCTACCTCGACGACCGGACCGCCTCTGGTCAGACTACCAGGCGGTGTAGCTAGACGGACCGCCTCTGGTCAGACTACCAGGCTGGTGTAGCTACCTCGACGACCGGACTGCCTCTGGTCAAACTACCAGGCCGGTGTAGCTACCGCGACGACCGGACCGCCTCTGGTCAGACTACCAGGCCGGTGTAGCTACCTCGACGACCGGACCGCCTCTGGTCAGACTACCGGGCTGGTGTAGCTACCGCGACGACCGGACCGCCTCTGGTCAGACTACCAGGCTGGTGTAGCTACCTCGACGGCCGGACCGGACCGCCTCTGGTCAGACTACCGGGCTGGTGTAGCTACCTCGACGACCGGACCGCCTCTGGTCAGACTACCAGGCTGGTGTAGCTACCTCGACGGCCGAACTGCCGGCGGCGGTCAGTGGCGCCTGTCGCCCGGGGAGAGCGGGCGTGGCCCGCCCGACAGACAACATCCACCCGCTGCCTGTTAGTTCGGCCAGCTTTGGGGTGATACTGCGGTGCTGAAGTGTGGTGTCGCTGGCCAGTTGTGCGGCGGCGTCAACGCACAACGATGCTGGTGGCTGGCCGCCAGGTCGGCCGCGGCGGTGTGGCCGCCCTATCGGCCGCCGCCGCCGCCGCCGCCCGGCCGTGCCGGGTGCACTCGGAGGGCGGGGAAGCGCCGCCAGCCAAGGTTCAAGGCTGGCCACGGCGCCGCTTTTTGCCGGCCGCCGCTGCACCTGAGCGAGCGTCGCGGCGCGGTCGCCGATCGGCAGGGGTGTATGCCTGCTCTATAGGGGTGTGTGCTGGACCTCTGCACGGGGTGTGTGCCGGTTCTCAACAGGAGTGTGAGCCTGACCTCTACGGAGGGAGTGTGTCGGACCTCCACAGAGGCACCGGACTACCCCTCCGCGCCGACTACCCCTCCCTGCCCAGGAATGGCTGACTTCCTACCCTGATTGCGACTGGCTGCTGCAACCCTACCATTACCCCAAGCTGCATGGATCTGTGATGCAGTTAGGGGGAGTGGAAGGGGGGTTTGGACGGGGGTGCTCTTTCTGGTTGAATTATTTTCCGGCCTATCCGCTTGTTTTTTTCCTAGTATCAGCAAAGACAAGCCATTCTAACTAAATGCCACTTTCTTCATTGAATTGTTCATTGAACAATTATCAGTGTAGTATTACACATTTGGTTGGTCATTAGCACACCCACGTCTCGGGCCGTTCACGGCCCGGCGCGAAATGCTGCCGTGCCAGGAATTGAACCGGACACACCCGCGTGGCATGTGCCGCGCTGTGTTGGTGCGCTACACGGTCACTGGTGTGTCAATCTGTTGATGGCGTCGGCGCCGCTCCACCAACGACCCGCTTCTCACACGCGGTGGTGTTGCATTACCCCAGCCGGCTGGCGGTGCCACTTTGGCCGGGCGCCTGCTTCACGCCGGCTCCCGACACATGGCGGCACACCTCTGCCAACCGAGCCGGCCGTCGGCACCGATACGCTGCCGACACTGGCAGTGCTCGAGAACCTGGCTCATGGACTGACGCAACGTTCAGCACCAACGATCCTCGCAATGTTGATGTTTCCGGTGTCGATGCATTGTTCGAGATGCGTAATGCTGTGCAGCAGCTGCTCAGTTGGTGGGCGGTTATTAACTGACGCGCCGGGCTGTGCTGTGGTGGTCTGCGTGTCGAGCGGGAGGGCCGTTGGCCGTTGGCTGTGCCGGCCGTCCCGCAGGTGTACGGGCGTGCCGGATTTCTGGCTGGGTGGCTGGGCTGGAGCCTATTTACGGCTGCTTCGGGACAGCACAGTCAGCCGGCGGGAACTATATGCACATGACAGCGCACGCCGGCGCCGTACTCTGTACAGCCGTCAATGCCGTGTGTGGAGTCGGCGGTACGGTGTGCGGCCGCGCCCAGTTGGGGTGGAAAGCCCCGGCAGCCCGCTCTGGGCCGTCTCCAGCTATAAATCGGTCTGAAGCGGCGCGCCAGATAAAGGCCCGTTCTCAGGACAGTGTGCGCGCCCGACGACCGTTAGGTGAACGTTCCCAGCCGAGCATCGGTCCCCTCGCGCACCGTTTTCAAACGGTGCCGTGGCGTCTGTGGGTGCGCCATGGACGCCCCAGACTGCCTCGGCGACATCAGTGCTCGTCTGCAACGTTGGGATGTGTTTGCGCGCGGCGATAGTGGCGCGGTGGTGCGTGCCGATGCCGACTCCGTGCGGCGGCAGGTGGCTCGGCGCCCGCCGCCGCCATTCCCGCCTCGCGCAGACCGGTAGAATCGGGCAATGTCCGATTTCGCGGCGTCTTTGTTCCATTTCAAACGTTCTCGGGAATGAAGGGGGGAGGGGGCTGCGCCCCCCCCCAGAGAGAATCGCGAGGATTGCGCTACGGCTCCGCTATGGAGATTTGTGGTCTATTCATTCATGTCATGTCAGTGGGAACTGCTACGGAAAATATTGTGGGGCGAGCGGGAGCGCTTGACCGACGTGTTGGTCGGCCGCATTGGTGGACCATTTTGGGCGTCAGGTCGGTGAGGCGGCTCCGTGGGTCGGCCAGGTGCGTCGCCGAGCTGCGTCGCCGAGCTGCGTGTCGTGCGTCGTGGTTCAATATACCTACAGAGCAGCGGCTGCGGCAGCAGCGGCGGCGCAGCACCGGCCGCCACCGGTCCGGTGGGCCGCCGACACAACAGGTCGACTGCGTGGTAACGCCGCGGCCCGCTGCAGCGGCTGCACGGCCGCCACCTCCGTCTCGCAGCACGTGGTGGCCGCCGCCACCAGCCAGCTTACTGTCCGTGCCCAGTGCTGCCGGCTGGCTGCTTGTTGTCGGTGTCGATCAGCTGGCTGGGACGGGGGCGTCTGGCCACCAGTGGCTGACCTGACGGGGCCGGTCATCCGACCAGCCGGGCAGGCCTGCCGTGGCGACCTGACGGACTGACCTGGCGCCAGGTCAGCCGGCACCCACCCACCCGCCGGACGCACGGACGGGGGCGGCACCCGGCCGCCGGCCGCCACCACCACTGCCCGTGTATCGACCCCGCCAATGTTTGTAAATAATTGTGAGGTACAGTCTCTGGCAAGCGGCCGTGTGTACGTCTGGCACGACGGCCGGGAGGCCGGGCGCCGGCGTGGCGGAGGGCCTCCGTCTCCTGCGGCCAGTTGCATTGTCGCCGCTGCGGCTGCCGCTGCCGCTGCACGGACGCACTGCAGCCCAAGGCCGGCACGGCGAGCCGTGCGTGAGCGCCGGCCAGCCAGATGGCCGCGCCACTGAGCTGCTGCTGCCCACTCCCTCACCAAGTGCGCACCGCCCCGCACTGCCGCCCTGCACTGCCGCCCCGCACTGCCGCCCCGCACTGCCTCCCTGCACTGCCGCCCCGCACTGCCTCCCTGCACTGCCGCCCCGCACTGCCTCCCTGCACTGCCACCCCGCACTGCCTCCCTGCACTGCCGCCCCGCACTGCCGCCCTGCACTGCCGCCCCGCACTTCCTCCCTGCACTGCCGCCCCGCACTGCCTCCCTGCACTGCCGCCCCGCACTGCCGCCCCGCACTGCCGCCCCGCACTGCCGCCCCGCACTGCCGCCCCGCACTGCCTCCCTGCACTGCCGCCCCGCACTGCCTCCCTGCACTGCCGCCCCGCACTGCCTCCCTGCACTGCCGCCCCGCACTGCCTCCCTGCACTGCCACCCCGCACTGCCTCCCTGCACTGCCGCCCCGCACTGCCGCCCTGCACTGCCGCCCCGCACTGCCTCCCTGCACTGCCGCCCCGCACTGCCTCCCTGCACTGCCTCCCTGCACTGCCGCCCCGCACTGCCGCCCCGCACTGCCGCCCCGCACTGCCTCCCTGCACTGCCGCCCCGCACTGCCTCCCTGCACTGCCGCCCCGCACTGCCTCCCTGCACTGCCGCCCCGCACTGCCGCCCCGCACTGCCGCCCCGCACTGCCGCCCCGCACTGCCGCCCTGCACTGCCGCCCCGCACTTCCGCCCCGCACTGCCACCCCGCACTGCCGCCAGCCGGGCGCCGGAGCATGGGCAGCGTGTGGCCACTGACAGAGCCAGGCCGACGGCCAGTCGTCTCATGGACAGGTGTGGTCGGAATCGATCTGGGGCCGATTCGAGAGGACTCTGCTGTACAGGGCTGGAGATCGCTCACGAAGCCTGGGGGGGTGGGTCTGAGTCCTTATTTTCAAGACATGTTGAGATTGAATAGGGAAAGTGACAACCTAGCATTAGCAGGGTATTAAACCAGGGGTCCAGACCCTCGTGATCCACCCGGGATCTCCAGGCATATGACTGGACATGATATACTGGAAATACAGACTGTCTTAGTTTTTGGTCGCAGATATTGTTATATTCGCAATTTGTATCACACTATCGGCAGCTTGAGTGTCATATGACCGGGATACCACTGTGCGGACGTTGTGTCGCCTACAGGTAATATTAAGTATGCCGTTTGTGCCAGTTGCGGTTGCGGCCTTAGATAACTGGGAATATCGTAGCGTGTTCGTTACCCACACACGTGCATACTGCGTTGAAGCCGTACGCTTCTTACCGTATTCAGCGGGTTCTTTTCGAATTATTACTTTTTGATCGATTGGGTTTCTCATGGTTCACGCTCCAAGCCTTACAAAAACCAGTCAATCGTTTCCTTTTCAATTCAATTTCAATCAATTGTTTCCTATCACACTGCATTGCTTGTTGCAGAATGATAATGTATACCGTTATGCATCGTGTACTACATATTTAATTAACTCCAGCAGTTTTCTAAGCGTGTTCGTCTATGTGCGTCCGCGTGCGTATGGGTGTCGATGTGAGTGCGTACGCAGAAGCGCACTGGGTATTGGACAAGTTGGCCCGGGAAAGGCTTTCCGAAGAATTGACGTTACGGAAAATGTTTAGGAAAAGTTGAGGGACATGCATTTTTAGATGCTAGGGGCGTTTCACGGTAAATTATCACTAAGTGGATGATAAGAAAAAGCAATGAAAAGCGCAAGTGTTGCATTATATACATATGAATAAAACAAATTATAATTTGAAGTGTGTGGACCTCTTTGGGCCCACCCGTATCTAGGATTACCATAACTGTATCCTGCCCTTTGCAATGAACAATGTAAGTTTGGTGGCTGAAGTCAGTTTTTGGGGCTGTGTAGTGCTGTGCGACGGCGCCGTTTGATATGCGTTTCGTCTGTGTGACTGCGCGCAGTGTGTTGTGGAGCGGGGCCGGTATTTGTGCCGGCGGCCATCGGAAATGTTAATCGAGCCGATACCGATGGCGTCCCGGCTCGGCCCCGCTCGAGGCGCAGCGTGATGCAGAGCCGACTCTGCTGCCGGCGGAAATACCACGCGAGCCGGCTGGATCTGGGCGGCTGGGCCGTCCAACCGCTGCCGCGCACTCTCGTGGGGTCCCCGGCCGCCCCTCAATCTTCGGGGAAGCCGGCACCGCACTGCCCGGGATTGCCGGGTCCCCCGCCGTTGCCCGGCCGGTGGGATGCTGCCGGCCTTACGGCAATTGGCGGCATGCTGATTCGCACCGCCCCGTCACCCTTTATCCCCGCTGACTCACCTGTGATCTGCCTATCCCCTGACTCACACCTCTGGCCGGCTTCATTCCCTGACTTCCCCCCTGAGCAACTCGATCCTGGCTGAGTTGATCGTCTGACGGGCTTCATCCCTGCTGACTCATCTGTTGACGGGCTCCGTTTGCGCTCACATCTTCTGATCGGGTCCGGCCACGCTTGTGGCGCGGAGAGCTTCACAGGAGAGCTTCCTCTCTTCTCCCTGCCACACTGAGTCATTCCCAGAACGCTTCTCTTCCGCTCTGAGTTCCGGCAGCTCCGCCGCTCTACCGTTCTCAGAAGATCTCCTCTGTTGACTCGAATTTTCCCTCACGACGTCGCAGTCTGCCGAGTGGTGCCCGCCCTCTCAGCGCTGGGTGCTGCCTCCCGCCCCGGCCGATCAGTGCGCCGTGTCACGCCCCAGTCGTGCCGAGTCACGCCCCGGTACCGCTCCCCTCCCCACCCCCACCCCCCCCCCCCACCCCCACCCCCATCCCTATCGGCCTGCGGCGTGCCATGTCACTGCAGCTGCAGCCGAAGTGGGCCGCCGCTGCCGCTGCCGCCGCCACTGGGCGCCGCCGGCCGGCGGGCTGTGCTGGCGTGCAGCAGGCGGCCACCCACCCACCCGTGTGGAGAAGCCTCTCCACTTCCCCTGTACGGCTGGTTGTGTGATGGAGCCGGCTGCAAGACCGCTGTCCGTGTGAGGAAGCCCGCTGCACGGTCACTCGTGTGAAGCAGCCAGCTGCACGGTCACTCGTGTGAAGCAGCCAGCTGCACGGCTACTCGTGTGAAGCAGCCTGCTGCACGATCACTCGTGTGAAGCAGCCTGCTGCACGGTCACTCGTGTGAAGCAGCCTGCTGCACGGTCACTCGTGTGAAGCAGCCTGCTGCACGATCACTCGTGTGGAGCAGCCTGCTGAACGATCACTCGTGTGAAGCAGCCTGCTGCACGATCACTCGTGTGAAGCAGCCTGCTGCACGGTCACTCGTGTGAAGCAGCCTGCTGCACGATCACTCACCTAAAGCAGTCCGCTGCATGGCTATCCGTATGAAACAGTCATTCCATATACGGTTGGCTGCCCGTGCTAGCAATCCCCGTCCTTCTATAATGCTGCCGTGTGATAAGGCCCGCTTAGCGACAGCTCGGCTGAGGCAGCCCGCGTGAGAAAGCCCACTTTATCGCTACCCTCCTGCACCGGCATCGCTGAAGCGGGTTGATTTTGGCGACGCCATCGTTGCGGGGCGGCGGCGGCAGGTTTTGTCGGGCCTTTTTCCCGCCGGCAGAGGCGCGGGATCAATACGGCCTGGCGCCGACTCGAGTTTTGGCCCTTCCCTTCTTTCATTAGGGCCGGCGACGGGTGTAGGGATGGCGCGCGACTTGGCCGAGTTGGCTGCCGCCGGGCCGCCCCAGCTCTGCCGCCCCAGCTCTGCCGCTCCGTCGGTCCTCTCCGCGTCCCCTCCCTGAAGATTGACGTGCATCTTTTATGAGCAGCCGAGCGTCGTCGTCGGCTCCGGCTCCGGCTGTGGCTCCCGCTCTGTCCCCTTACGCGAAGGGAATTGCGCGCCCGTATGAAATAGGTTTCGATCGGGCGGCGCGGCGCGGCGGGACCGAGTTGGGCGGTCGGTCTGGATCAATGGCGCCACGACGTGGCGCGCCGTCGCCGCCGCCGCCGCTGCTGCTGCCGCCCGCGCTCGCCGACCACTCCGGACCAGCTGAAGCGGCAGCTGCAGCCGCCCACCAGCTGGCCCGATGCCGGTCGATGTGGACCTGCAACCAGAATGCAGGCTTTTACTAACAAGCTGGCGAGATGCAAGCCTTGTCAAAAAATTTGGCAAAGTGCCAGCTTATCCGGACCAACTTGGCAGAGTGCCAACTGCCACTGGCCAGCTGGGCAGGGTGCCAGCTTATTCGGACCAGTTTGACAGAGTGCCAATTGTCACTGACCAGCTGGGCAGGCTGTAAATTGTCACTGACCAGCTAGACAGGGTGCCAGCTGCTACTGATCAGCTAGACAGAGTGACAGCTGCCACTGACCAACTGGGCGGGGTGCCAGCTGTCACTGACCAGCTGGGCAGGGTGCCAGCTGCCACTGACCAACTGGACAGGGTGCCAGCTGCTACTGATCAGCTAGACAGAGTGCCAGCTGCCACTGACCAACTGGGCGGGGTGCCAGCTGTCACTGACCAGCTGGGCAGGGTGCCAGCTGCCACTGACCAATTGGGCGGGGTGCCAGCTATCACTGACCAGCTGGGCAGGGCGCCAACTGCTACTGATCAGCTAGACAGAGTGACAGCTGCCACTGACCAACTGGGCGGGGTGCCAGCTGTCACTGACCAGCTGGGCAGGGTGCCAGCTGCCACTGACCAACTGGGCGGGGTGCCAGCTATCACTGACCAGCTGGACAGGGTACCAGCTGCTACTGATCAGCTAGACAGAGTGCCAGCTGCCACTGACCAACTGGGCGGGGTGCTAGCTGTCACTGACCAGCTGGGCAGGGTGCCAGCTGCCACTGACCAATTGGGCGGGGTGCCAGCTATCACTGACCAGCTGGGCAGGGCGCCAACTGCTACTGATCAGCTAGACAGAGTGACAGCTGCCACTGACGAACTGGGCGGGGTGCCAGCTGTCACTGACCAGCTGGGCAGGGTGCCAGCTGTCACTGACCAGCTGGGCAGGGTGTCAGCTACTACCAATCAGCTGAACGGATGTCAGCTACTACCAAGCAGCTGGACAGGATGCAATTATTGCCAATTAGCTGGGCCTTGCGGTAGCGTTCTGGCTCTAGACAGCTCACCCACCTGTCTAGTTGTCTGGCGCCACCGGATCGACTGTCTGACTGGCGCCACGGGGGCGGTTGTCGGGCTGCCTGGCTGTCTGGTTCACTGGTGTGACGCCTGCAAGCCGGACATATGGTGGCCGCTGGGTCAGAAACATCGACGTCGTCCGTTCACATCAACTAGGCGCGTATCTCCAACCAGCCTCCGACTTGTTCGATCCGCACCACCAGGGAGCACGTGGATCCGCACCGCCAGGGAGCACGGGGATCCGTACCACCAGGGAGCACGAGGATCCTCGTCGCCAGGGAGCACATGGATCCGTACCACCAGGAAGCACGAGGATCCGCACCGCCAGGGAGCGCGTGTATCCGCACCGTCAGGGAGTACGTGGATCCGCACCACCTGGGAGCGCGGGGATCCGCACCACCTGGGAGATCGGGGCTCCGTACCACCAGAGAGCACGTGAATCTGTACCGCCAGGCCGCAATGTGGATCCGTACCGCCAGGGTGTATCGTGATCTCGACAGTGGCTTCACCCAAGCCGCCACCACCATTGCCTCCGTTCCACCAGTGATACGACTGAGTGTCGTCCGATAGTGTCGTCGTGTCCGATAGTTCGATAATGTCGTCAGCTAGCTCTAAGCTGGGAAAAATGTCACTCACAAGATCATGGCTTCACCTGTCTGTCTCTGAAATTATTCCGGGACCGGCTTGGGAGGGTGCGCCAGGCATAATTAATATTCCTTACCTCAGAAAAAGGCATACCACTGAAACGTTTCACATGTTTCATCTTATATTTTGGATGATGTTCGCGTCATTTAATAATGAACCGAACAGGATTTTTCTTCTGCGTAGCTTTCTTCGTCTCCTTTGGTTTATGAAGATCCGTCGGTGTCCCACGTATGCAGTGAACGAATGTTTTCCAGAGTTCTGTACGTGTTTTCTGCATTCACGCTTGCAGTCTTTACTTCCTCGACTAATGGCTCCTTTGGGTGTGAACTGTGGTACTGATCTGGTCCGGTATTATCCCGGAAGCCGGTGTTTTGTTGTTTGGTCTTGTTCTATCCTCGTCTGGCACGTTAGCTTGGTCTTTATATGGTTAAGTCCGACAGTTCTGGTCGCATCCGACAGTTCAGGCCTGATCGGGTGAGGTCCGACAGTTCAGGCCTGGTCGGGTGAGGTCCGACAGTTCAGGCCTGGTCGGGTGAGGTCCGACAGTTCAGGCCTGGTCGGGTGGGATCCGACAGTTCAGGCCTGGTCCGGTGAGGTCCGACAGTTCAGGCCTGGTCGGGTGAGGTCCGACAGTTCAGGCCTGGTCGGGTGAGGTCCTATAGTTCAGGCCTGGTCGGGTGAGGTCCGACAGTTCAGGCCTGGTCCGGTGAGGTCCGATAGTTCTGACCTGGTTCAGTGAGGTCAGACAGTTCCGGTGTGGCATTTTGTGCGGCGGTCTAGCAAGTGTAGTTCAGTTGGCATACTGTGAGCCATCAGATCTGCTCCAGTTATCCTGTTGTGAACTGAGAGGTCTGGTCCTGTCGGTCCGTTCTGGTCCTGGTGTGGTCATTTCGTTCCATCCTGTCGGGGCAGGTTCGGTCTGACTGGCCGTACATCTGTGGTTGGAAGGATGGACGCTGATTCGGCGGCACTGCACCGCCAGCGTGGCGATACCGCCGGGGCATGTGCTGGTCTTCCTTCGTGGCGATATCGCCGGGGAATGTGGTGCTCTCCCTCCGTGGCGGTGCCGCTCTGGGCATGTGCTGGTCTCCCTCCGTGACGGTACCGCCGGGGCATGTGCTGGTCTCCCTTCGTGGCGATATCGCCGGGGAATGTGGTGCTCTCCCTCCGTGGCGGTGCCGCTCTGGGCATGTGCTGGTCTCCCTCCGTGACGGTACCGCCGGGGCATGTGCTGGTCTCCCTTCGTGGCGATATCGCCGGGGAATGTGGTGCTCTCCCTCCGTGGCGGTGCCGCTCTGGACATTGCTGGTCTCCCTCCGTGACGGTACCGCCGGGGCATGTGCTGGTCTCCCTCCGTGGCGGTACTGCCGGGGCATGTGGTGCTCTCCCTCCGTGGCGGTACCGCCGGGGCATGTGGTGCTCTCCCTCCGTGGCGGTGCCGCTCTGGACATTGCTGGTCTCCCTCCGTGACGGTACCGCCGGGAAATGTGCTGGTCTCCCTCCGTGGCGGTACTGCCGGGGCATGTGGTGCTCTCCCTCCGTGGCGGTACTGCCGGGGCATGTGGTGCTCTCCCTCCGTGGCGGTACTGCCGGGGCATATGCTGCTCTCCCTCCGTGGCGGTACCGCCGGGGCGTGTGGTGCTCTTCCTCCGTGGCGGTACTGCCGGGGCATGTGCTGCTCTCCCTCCGTGTAAAACATTCATTTCCATAAAATACGGCTCCGTCCCGGCCGTCGATTGGGATTAGGAGCGTGGCTGGAGGGCGAGGGGAGGGACGTGCGGCTGTGGCCACATTCTCCAGACGCCCTCCCAAGCTGTGCCAGCTCCAGCGGCTGCCGCCAGCTGCTGACGCTCTGAATCGAGCGAGGGGGACGGACGTGGGGCTGTGACCACATTCTCCAGACTCAGTTCCAAGCGGTGCCAGCCCCAGGGTACGCCAGCTGTCGCCAGTTGCAGATGTTCTGAAGCGGGCGGGGAGGTGGCGCCCTGTGCGAGGTGCGGAGCCTCGGGTCCAGGAGAGGATCTGGTGCAACCAGAACGGCGGCCAGTTCCCTGACCAGTGTGGGAATCCAGTGACTGAATCACCGTTTGTGTGTGTGGAGTCACTGGGAGCTGGTGAGGGGCTCCGGAGCTGATGCCAGGCGAGGCTAGGAAGCCAGGGTTAGATGGATTTCTGGGGCCTCGGGGAGATGGGGACCAGATGGGGTTTCGGGGGCCGGGTCAGTTGCGGTTCGAGAGCTGGGGAGCTGGCTGGAGATGGACGATGGCGCCTGCTCGATATGGTGGTAACTGCTGGGCGGCAGCAGTGCTCTGGACTGTGCTGGCCTGTCCCGCCGCCGGCAGCCAGCCTGTACCGCCGCAGGCCGGGGGAGCTATTCGGCCAGTTTTTCGGGTCACAAATACTGCTCGGCGCCCTTTGTTTTGTGGTTCCACCGGCGGCAAAAATAGCTGAGAATGACCCGCCCCTGGACAATTCCGGCACTGGCTCGGCAGGTTAGGTGTCTGTGTGTCTGTGTGTTGTGGCCTCGTGTAGGCTTGGCGTGTTGTGTGTGTTGTGACGTGATATGCGCCTGGCGTTGTGTGTGTGGTGTGTTGTGTGTTGAGACGTGTTGCGCGTTTGGCGTGCTGTGTGTATCGTGTGTTGTGACGTAATATGCGCCTGGCGTTGTGTGTGTGGTGTGTTGTGTGTTGTGTGCTGAGACGTGTTGTGCGTTTGGTGTGCTGTGTGTATCGTGTGTTGTGACGTAATATGCGCCTGGCGTTGTGTGTGTTGTTTGTTGAGACGTGTTGCGCGTTTGGCGTGCTGTGTGTATCGTGTGTTGTGACGTAATATGCGCCTGGCGTTGTGTGTGTTGTTTGTTGAGACGTGTTGCGCGTTTGGCGTGCTGTGTGTATCGTGTGTTGTGACGTAATATGCGCCTGGCGTTGTGTGTGTTGTTTGTTGAGACGTGTTGCGCGTTTGGCGTGCTGTGTGTATCGTGTGTTGTGACGTAATATGCGCCTGGCATTGTGTGTGTTGTTTGTTGAGACGTGTTGCGCGTTTGGCGTGCTGTGTGTATCGTGTGTTGTCCACGTCGTGCTGCTGTTGTGATCTGCCGCCTGTTTTTATTTCCATCAACTACTTGCATGACATCGGTTGCGCACTATGACCGTAACGTCCACCGCGTCCTACCAAGAGGGCGGGACGAGCGTCTCCAGATGTTTTGGACGTGTCGCATGCCTTGCTAATGTGCTTTATGAGGTTTTGCGCGCGTTATGAGGTGTTGAATTTATTCTGTTACAGCATGTGTTGCGTCATTTAGCACGCTGCTCTCTGTGCGTACTTACGCCGTGTTGTTGACTGTATGCGTATTCGTGCTGTGTGCGTTGTGTGTTTGTGCTGCATTGCGGTATGGCGTGCAGTGGCGGCGGCGTTTCAGAGCTGTGTGTTTGTGTTATTCTTGCTTGGGATATGTTGCCTGATGCGTATCTGCTGCGTATTATGTGTTCGCCCTCATAAGAGCATCGACCTCTGGGAGTGACCTCAGGGAGTGTTTGGCAGCCTCTGCACCTTCATTTGGCAGCCTTCTCCACTTCGGCCCGTCTCCACGCTACACCGAGCCCGTGCAGGCGCGTCGGTGACCATCGCCGATGTTCCACCGGCGGCGGGTGTGCCCTGAAGCCGCCGTGGTGGGCCGGTGCTGTGTCACAGTGTCGTGCTGTTTGTTGGTCGCCCGGAGCGCCATGGTGACGAAGGTGTTCGGCTGTTTCAGACATGCACAACATGCAGGCGGCGGCGGCGGCGGCGGCGGCTGCCGTCCAGCTGGGCTCGGGCCGGCCGCTCTCCAACCAGGCGCTCTTCTCCACCTTCCGCAGCGACGACCGAAAGGTGGGTGCCGCCGCCAGCACTGGCGGCGCCGTGCAGTGGCGGCCGGCCCGTTCCCACGGTCTGTGCCACCTGGCAGTGCGTGGCCCGGCCCGGCTCGGCTGTGTGCTTCCCTGCCGCCTCGCCGCTCGGTTTGTTTGCGCCGGGTGCCGGGTGCCGGACGGACCGGCACTAGAGCACCAGCCCCCTCCCCCCGCTGCCGGCACGGCCCGTGGGGCACAAGTGGGACGGACCGGTACTAGAGCACCCCCTCCCGGCACGGCCAGCGGGGCACAAGTGGGACGGCGGCCGGCTCAGGTGCTGCCGCCGCTCCGTAATCTTAATGAAATCCGTGCGATAATTGCGTCAGATTTCGTTCTAGGTGCGGGGACGAGGGTTGGAAGCGAGGGGAAAGGGCTGCCGAGGGTTCTCAGCTGCCGCATTCACCTGTCCGGAGCGAGGCGGGACGAGGTACCGAAGAGCACAAAAAACACCAATGCGATTATACAGTCCTGATTAATGGGGAATGCAATAACGACAGCAAACGGCTACATTCTTCCAACCGATAGCTCAAGTAGCGCTGCGTTAAGCTGACATTTGCTTGTCTATCTTGTCTTAGTATGCTATTGTCACTTGAGGTGATTGTTGCATACTGTAGAGGTTAGGTATGTACAAAACAGCACTTCCAATCCGAAATATATATCTACGTTGTATCTTCGGTAGCAACAGCTTCTCTCTGTCTCTCTCTCTTGCCCGTTTCCCTTTCTTCTCAGGACGTGCCAGGATTAACATTGCTAGGATTCCAGCATGAGGAGGGAAAGGCAGACGTTTCAGACCGGGAAAGTGGTGAATATCAAATATCATGGGCATATATCAGTGGGGAACACGCAATAAATATACCAGGTTTTTTACTATCATCGCCCGGGAGCGGCCACTGCCAGTGAACTTCCTCCTTTCTTTACTCATGGATCTGCCGGTTAACGGAGGTTTAGACGCGCCTATGGTTGACTATGTTAACTGAGTTTATTTTATCACTTTTCATAAATGTTACAACGTGCTGCCCCTCGACTCCCCACCCTCATAGTGGTTCCTCGACGTTGTCGGACGGTCTGGCACCGTCAAAACGTGCCCCTCCCCGCGCCCCCTGTAGTGATTCCTCGACATTGTCGGACAGTCAGACACCGTCAGAGCGACACGGACGACCTGTCGAAAGTCGGAAACGCCGGCCACGGAATGGTGTGTGAGTGGGGTCTGGCCGTGAGATGGCCTCGGCAGCTGCGTCCGGCTCTGCCCGGCTCCTCTCGGCAGGGGTCATTGTCACGTGTGACGGAGGTGACGCCCGACACCCTTGGGCCGCGCGTCTGCGCCGGGCACCCACAATAAACCGGTCGGCCGGGCAAGGGGTACATTTGCAGGCGGACCGGCGCCTCAATAGGGCCGTGTAACGGAATAAATGTGTCATTGTGGCTGAGATTTATACTGGTAAATGTCGGCCGGCGGCAGCCTTTCAGTGGCATTCGGCGAGCGCCCTTTTTTTGCCGCCGCCGCCGGCCCGACAGGCTGGGAACTGCGGCGGCTGGGGTGGGGCCGCGCCGCCGCCTCCAGGTAGCCCGAGCACGGGAACCGACGCCACGTTCGGACGCCACCGGCTGCGTGTAGGCCGTGTGCGTGTTTGAGCTAATGAGGCGGTCGACCCAGCTCCACGGTGCCCCTCCGTCGTCGCTGTCTGACGACAATGGCACGGTGTCTGGCCGACCTTTGGCGTGAGATAGTCGACCCGCCGCCGTGTCGCCTCAGGGCGTGTTAATTGTCACCTGGATGCTCGTATCCCGTTCTCGTGCTTCCTTGTCGGTGTATTGATGCATTCAATTGTTGATTTTTGCATGGTCCTGCCAGTACCGTTGTGTATTATGCAGCCAGTCTAAGGTAACCAGTAGAGGACCATTGTTCGTCTGGCCGGTGGCCTGTAGCCGGCGAGAACAAAGAGTCACGACTTCATCCGGCTGCTAGGACGGAAAAGATCCGTATCGCCCACTCGGTCGTACATAGGCTACCGGCTGGCCACCGGCGTACATCATGCGGCTGCCGAATCTGCCCTATGTCGTCCCATATGTCCAGTTTACCCCCCCCCCCCCCGTTTGGGCCACGCAGCTGCCGAGGCTGCGTGGCCCAACATGTGCTACCCTACGCCCGACATGTGTCCACTGTCCAGCTTACCTCCTCCCCTATTTGGGCCACGCAGCTCCCGAGTCAGCCACACGCCGCCCCACATGTCCACTGTCCCGTCTGACTCCCGAATCGGCCAAACGCCGTTTGATGTTCAGTTTGCCTTCCCCTCCCCCCCCCCCCGTATGGCCCACTCAGATACACGGTTCAGGTGTATCCCGTGTTGCCGGCCATCCACACTACAGGGACCAGTTATTCTTTCACTGGAGAGGCAGGTGCTCCAGAAATATGAGCGAAGATCCATCATCTTGTTGGTTTAGCCCATATTGCCCCTGTAAATAAAGACATTTTCTGATCACTTGTGGGGCAATTCCACTTAACGTGCTATTCGAGGTGTTGGCGTGTGCGGTAGACGTCACGCGGCATATTCGACCGTCGCGCGCACCGACTGAGCCCAGTCCGCACTCCTGCCGGCTTCAGCAATGCCAAGAACCAGGGCAGTAGCAGTGGCGGTTGTGTCCGATCCGCCCCAAAGTTCACATAACCAACCGACCAGTAGCAGTGGCGGACGTTCGGCCAGACCGGCGGCAGCCGACGCTGGTCCTGTCGGCCGCGGGAGATGGCGGTGTCACGCGCACAGCCACCGTCCTCTGCCCGCACAGTTCCGGCCACCGCCCGCCTGCCACTGGCTGTCTGGCCAGCGCGGCTGTAGCTCGGCCGAGCCCGCCTGCCACCGGCTGTCTGGCTGGCGCGGCTGTAGCTCGGCCGAGCCCGCCTGCCACCGGCTGTCTGGCCGGCGCGGCTGTAGCTCGGCCGAGGCCCCCTGCCACCGGCTGTCTCTGGCCGGCGCGGCTGTAGCTCGGCCGAGCCCGCCTGCCGCCGGCTGTCTGTGGCCGGCTGTAGCTGGGCCGAGCCCGCCTGCAGCCGGCTGTCTGGCCGGCGCGGCTGTAGCTCGGCCGAGCCCGCCTGCCGCCGGCTGTCTGTGGCCGGCTGTAGCTGGGCCGAGCCCGCCTGCAGCCGGCTGTCTGGCCGGCGCGGCTGTAGTTGGGCCGAGGCCCCTGCCACTGGCTGTCTGTGGCCGGCGCGGCTGTAGCTCGGCCGAGCCCGCCTGCCGCCGGCTGTCTGTGGCCGGCGCGGCTGTAGCTCGGCCGAGCCCGGCTGTCTCTGGCCGGCGCGGCTGTAGCTCGGCCGAGCCCGCCTGCCGCCGGCTGTCTGTGGCCGGCGCGGCTGTAGCTCGGCCGAGCCCGCCTGCCGCCGGCTGTTTCTGGCCGGCGCGGCTGTAGCTCGGCCGAGCCCGCCTGCCGCCGGCTGTCTCTGGCCGGCGCGGCTGTAGCTCGGCCGAGGCGGTGGCGCCGCAGCTTGCCGGGCGGCCTGTTTTGGTCGGCGGCGTCCCTCCCCAGGCGCCGCGAACCGGACGCCGCTGTTTTTCGTACCCGCTCGGTGCTGCGACCGTGTCGCCTGCGCCTGCGCCACCTGCGCCTGCGCCACCGCCACCGCCACCGCCTGCGCCACCACTGCCGTGGGTGTGCGTGTGTCTGCTGGCGTGCATGTGTGTCCGGCCAGTGCAAGTCGAGCCGCGCTAATGAGCGTCGGCCCGGCCGTGTGGCGGATGCCGGTGTAACGTTGCCGACGCACGTCCCATGTGGCGCTCGCTCCCGCTCCCTCCCGCCCGGCGCTGGCCGCGGCCATCGTTCACCGCTGGCCGCGGTAACTGTCACTGTGACGGTCGCCGCTGGCAGTCAGCGGTCAGTGCAGCGGTGCACGGATAAAGCGATGCGAGCCTGGCCTGCCGTGGTGACCTCAGCGGCGCCTCCCAGCGGCCGCTGGCGCGCGCGGTACCAGCCGCCCCCTCACCCCCCCCCCCCGACGGCTGCCCATTTCAGTGTTCCAGAAGAAAAAAAAACTACTCCATTAACTGTGGGGATGAACAACAAAGTTGTTTGGGAATAGTGTAAGATGGGTGGGAAGTAAAATGATACACTCATGAATGGAAAACAATTATAAATATAAATATATATATATATATATATATATATATATATCTCTGATTTTATTCATCGTTAGTTCACCTGGTATCGATACCGGAACACATGATGATTCAGCACTAGAACGAACAGGAGATCCAGCTGTACAAAGTGATCTGCCGACGAGAGGTTATACGATAACCACAGACACAAGTGACAAACAAGACCGTGGGAGCTGAGTATCTCACATATTTCTCACATCTGTTATTCCTCATATAGAGCTCAATGTCTATGAATATACCGCACGTCAACCAAAGATCTAGCCTTGTTCCGGAACAACACAGATACTCGAGTGATATTCGATGCCCAACATCAATATGACCGACGCTGCTGGTCGCTACTATGTTCACGTACTGCTGTTGCTGTCGTTGTGGGAACAATTCGCCAGCTGACTGGCTGACATTATCGATACTGGCGAACAATAGCAGTGCTGAGGAAATCAACTGGGGCAACCCGACAAGAATCTTCCTGTCATCCGGTATAACTGGGGTAAGCAAATTGCAAACTAAGGACAAACATCGGAAAAACAAAGCGTACCGTTCGAAATTACACAGCCTCCCTTATAGTTCCACATGGTCAGTTCTAATTCGGGGGGCGTCGGTAACTCAGTGGTTAAGCTGAGCGTCTGGCATACCAGACTCGATTCCCCGCGGTGTCCGCCCTTCCTGCCAGGGTGAGAGGAGGCGACGCCATACGGCCTCAGTTGCTGAGAGCGTCGTAAAGCCACAGCCAGCCAGTTCCAACTCGGCTATGCAACTGGGACAACAGCCACTTGGTGCTTTGGTGCCATCTTCCTGCGTATCGCTTCATTTATCTGAAACACTGACAGGCACACAGCAAGCAAGCATGACTGCAATAACCTCACACAATGCATGTACGCATCAATGAACAAGCAACTACGTTATGTCATACCAATATATCGGACACACCTAAAGTACATATCCAAATGCTGATGCAAGCGGTTTCTGAATTCGCCCAGTTAGACGTCGAAACCATTATGTTTGCAGGATTTAAAATTGATCTGTGAAAAAGGTGATGCGTGTGGCCGAGTGGTCAAATGACCTGACCCGTCTCGGGCAGGAGCGATGTTGGAGTCTCGAGTTCGGATCACGCGTCTCCTTGCTGTTATCGGTAGACACACATAGCCAGGACTCCTACAAGCATCACTTTGGTGGTGATATGCCTGATAAGCAATCCGAACCTTTCGGCCAGGTGAGGTGCAAGATATGTTGCAAGACAAATTCAACCCTTTTTCAAACAGAGAGCAGATTTTAACTTCTTAGCTCATAATTCTACTGAAAGCAGTCATTGTTAAATTATGCCAATTATAATCTGCGTCATTGCAATTTCACTCGCATCACTACATCTGAATGAGCAAATGTGAACACAATGGGATGGGATTCCTCACCCACGTATGAGCAAGGGTCAGGTGCCACTTGCTTACAAACATAACACTCCCCTCCCCCCACGACTGTCGGGTTGGCCGGGACAGGTTGTTTGCTGCTGGCGTGCCGGCGGCGGCGGCGACTGCGGCGCGTTTTCCAGGGGCCAGGCCGGCGGGCAGAGTGGCGGTGACGTCACCTCCCCGCCAGGCGGGCTCCCCTCGGAGAGTTCAGTGGCCGCGCCGGCTGCGGCGCTCTGCCGTCTCGCCCGCTCTGCCAGCCCGGCCGGCCGGCCGGCGAGGCCGCCGCGGCGCGCTGACCTTGGCGTGGCCCGAGCCAGGGCCGCCCAGGGTCAGGACGCTGCCCCCGCACGGCGACGAGGCTACGGCGATAGCGCCGCCGGCCGGGTGACGTCTGGTCGGAGCCGAGGAGAGCAGAGGCGGGATCAGACGACCTGCTGACTTGACCCGACCCGACCGGCAGCGCGCCAGCCGGAGCCTCAGCGACCTCTGTCGGTGGTCACTGAGCCGCGCTGTTGTCCGAGGTCGACAGGGGCGCGGCGGGTCGGTCACAGCGGCCTCTGCCGGTGGTCACTGAGCCGCGCTGTTGTCCGAGGTCGACAGGGGCGCGGCGGGTCGGCCACAGCGGCCTCTGCCGGTGGTCACTGGGCCGCGCTGTTATCCGAGGTCCGAGGTCGACAGGGCGTGGCAGATCGGTCACAGCGGCCTCTGCCGGTGGCATCTGGGTCTGGCGTGGCGGCCGCCGAGCGACGCCAGCGGCCAGCGGGCAGCGGGCAGGATGTCGCCGTCTCGCCAGCTCGACATCCGCTGCTTTGTTCGGACGGCGAAGGCTGTCGGCTGCCAGCAGAAAATTGGCGCCACGGAGGACGCGGCTGTCGGCGGCGCGCGAGGTGGCCGGACTGCGCCACCAGGCGCCCCGGGCGGTACACCGTCGGGCGGTCATGACGGCACTGGGTGGTGGTCATGACGGTACTGGGTGGTGGTCATGACGGTACTGGGTGGTGGTCATGACGGCACTGGGTGGTGGTCATGACGGCACTGGGTGGTGGTCATGACGGCACTGGGTGGCGGTCATGACGGTACTGGGTGGTGGTCATGACGGCACCGGGTGGTGGTCATGACGGTACTGGGTGGTGGTCATGACGGTACTGGGTGGTGGTCATGACGGCACTGGGTGGTGGTCATGACGGCACTGAGTGGTGGTCATGACGGCACCGGGTGGTGGTCATGACGGCACTGGGTGGTGGTCATGACGGTACTGGGTGGTGGTCATGACGGCACTGGGTGGTGGTCATGACGGCACTGGGTGGTGGTCATGACGGCACTGGGTGGTGGTCATGACGGTACTGGGTGGTGGTCATGACGGTACTGGGTGGTGGTCATGACGGCACTGGGTGGTGGTCATGACGGTACTGGGTGGTGGTCATGACGGCACTGGGTGGTGGTCATGACGGCACCGGGTGGTGGTCATGACGGCACTGTGTGGTGGTCATGACGGCACTGGGTGGTGGTCATGACGGTACTGGGTGGTGGTCATGACGGTACTGGGTGGTGGTCATGACGGTACTGGGTGGTGGTCATGACGGCACTGGGTGGTGGTCATGACGGCACTGGTGGTGGTCATGACGGCACCGGGTGGTGGTCATGACGGTACTGGGTGGTGGTCATGACGGTACTGGGTGGTGGTCATGACGGCACTGGGTGGTGGTCATGACGGCACTGAGTGGTGGTCATGACGGCACTGGGTGGTGGTCATGACGGTACTGGGTGGTGGTCATGACGGTACTGGGTGGTGGTCATGACGGCACTGGGTGGTGGTCATGACGGTACTGGGTGGTGGTCATGACGGTACTGGGTGGTGGTCATGACGGCACTGGGTGGTGGTCATGACGGCACTGAGTGGTGGTCATGACGGCACTGGGTGGTGGTCATGACGGTACTGGGTGGTGGTCATGACGGCACTGAGTGGTGGTCATGACGGCACCGGTGGTGGTCATGACAGCACTGGGTGGTGGTCATGACGGCACTGGGTGGTGGTCATGACGGCACTGGGTGGCGGTCATGACGGCACTGGGTGGTGGTCATGACGGTACTGGGTGGTGGTCATGACGGCACTGAGTGGTGGTCATGACGGCACCGGGTGGTGGTCATGACAGCACTGGGTGGTGGTCATGACGGCACCGGGTGGTGGTCATGACGGCACTGAGTGGTGGTCATGACGGCACTGGGTGGTGGTCATGACGGTACTGGGTGGTGGTCATGACGGCACTGGGTGTGGTCATGACGGCACCGGGTGGTGGTCATGACGGCACTGGGTGGTGGTCATGACGGCACTGGGTGGTGGTCATGACGGTACTGGGTGGTGGTCATGACGGTACTGGGTGGTGGTCATGACGGCACTGGGTGGTTGTCATGACGGTACTGGGTGGTGGTCATGACGGCACTGGGTGGTGGTCATGACGGCACTGGGTGGTGGTCATGACGGCACTGGGTGGTGGTCATGACGGCACTGGGTGGTGGTCATGACGGTACTGGTGGTGGTCATGACAGCACTGGGTGGTGGTCATGACGGCACTGGGTGGTGGTCATGACGGTACTGGGTGGTGGTCATGACGGTACTGGGTGGTGGTCATGACGGCACTGGGTGGTGGTCATGACGGTACTGGGTGGTGGTCATGACGGTACTGGGTGGTGGTCATGACGGCACTGGGTGGTGGTCATGACGGCACTGGGTGGTGGTCATGACGGTACTGGGTGGTGGTCATGACGGTACTGGTGGTGGTCATGACGGTACTGGGTGGTGGTCATGACGGTACTGGGTGTGGTCATGACGGTACTGGGTGGTGGTCATGACGGCACTGGGTGGTGGTCATGACGGTACTGGGTGGTGGTCATGACGGTACTGGGTGGTGGTCATGACGGCACTGGGTGGTGGTCATGACGGTACTGGGTGGTGGTCATGACGGTACTGGGTGGTGGTCATGACGGCACTGGGTGGTGGTCATGACGGTACTGGGTGGTGGTCATGACGGTACTGGGTGGTGGTCATGACGGTACTGGGTGGTGGTCATGACGGCACTGGGTGGTGGTCATGACGGCACTGGGTGGTGGTCATGACGGTACTGGGTGGTGGTCATGACGGCACTGAGTGGTGGTCATGACGGCACCGGGTGGTGGTCATGACAGCACTGGGTGGTGGTCATGACGGCACTGGGTGGTGGTCATGACGGTACTGGGTGGTGGTCATGACGGTACTGGGTGGTGGTCATGACGGCACTGGGTGGTTGTCATGACGGTACTGGGTGGTGGTCATGACGGCACTGGGTGGTGGTCATGACGGCACCGGGTGGTGGTCATGACGGTACTGGGTGGTGGTCATGACGGCACTGAGTGGTGGTCATGACGGCACCGGGTGGTGGTCATGACAGCACTGGGTGGTGGTCATGACGGCACTGGGTGGTGGTCATGACGGTACTGGGTGGTGGTCATGACGGTACTGGGTGGTGGTCATGACGGCACTGGGTGGTTGTCATGACGGTACTGGGTGGTGGTCATGACGGCACTGGGTGGTGGTCATGACGGCACCGGGTGGTGGTCATGACGGTACTGGGTGGTGGTCATGACGGCACTGGGTGGTGGTCATGACGGCACCGGGTGGTGGTCATGACAGCACTGGGTGGTGGTCATGACGGCACTGGGTGGTGGTCATGACGGTACTGGGTGGTGGTCATGACGGCACTGGGTGGCGGTCATGACGGTACTGGGTGGCGGTCATGACGGCACTGGGTGGCGGTCATGACGGCACTGGGTGGCGGTCATGACGGCACCGGGTGGTGGTCATGACGGTACTGGGTGGCGGTCATGACGGCACTGGGTGGCGGTCATGACGGTACTGGGTGGTGGTCATGACGGCACTGGCTTCGGCTCGGCTCCTGGCAGATCCAACGCTGCTTGCTTTAGTTTATATTTTATCGTCAACGGGTTTAACTCCCAATCACAGATGAACTCAATCGGTCAAAAACAAGCCATCCATAGATCGATCGTGACATGTACTAAGACGAAAAATGGGCGCGATATACCTAGATGCAACATAAAAAATCACTGACATGTCGATATCACATACAAGGTAGCATGTTTCTCAAAATATAATGCACTGGTGCCATGCAACTGCCGCCCGATCTGTGTATCTGGTGCCATAAAACTGCCGCCCGGTCTGTGTATCTGGTGCCAGACAACTGCCGCCCGATCTGTGTATCTGGTGCCAGAAAACTGCCGCCCGGTCTGTGTATCTGGTGCCATAAAACTGCCGCCCGGTCTGTGTATCTGGTGCCAGACAACTGCCGCCCGGTCTGTGTATCTGGTGCCATAAAACTGCCGCCCGGTCTGTGTATCTGGTGCCAGACAACTGCCGCCCGGTCTGTGTATCTGGTGCCAGACAACTGCCGCCCGGTCTGTGTATCTGGTGCCAGACAACTGCCGCCCGGTCTGTGTATCTGGTGCCAGACAACTGCCGCCCGGTCGGTATCTGGTGCCAGACAACTGCCGCCCGGTCTGTGTATCTGGTGCCAGACAACTGCCGCCCGGTCTGTGTATCTGGTGCCAGACAACTGCCGCCCGATCTGTGTATCTGGTGCCAGACAACTGCCGCCCGGTCTGTGTATCTGGTGCCAGACAACTGCCGCCCGATCTGTGTATCTGGTGCCAGACAACTGCCGCCCGGTCTGTGTATCTGGTGCCAGACAACTGCCGCCCGGTCTGTGTATCTGGTGCCAGACAACTGCCGCCCGGTCTGTGTATCTGGTGCCAGACAACTGCCGCCCGGTCTGTGTAAGCCGCCCGGTCTGTGTATCTGGTGCCAGACAACTGCCGCCCGGTCTGTGTATCTGGTGCCAGACAACTGCCGCCCGGTCTGTGTATCTGGTGCCAGACAACTGCCGCCCGGTCTGTGTATCTGGTGCCAGACAACTGCCGCCCGGTCTGTGTATCTGGTGCCAGACAACTGCCGCCCGGTCTGTGTATCTGGTGCCAGACAACTGCCGCCCGGTCTGTGTATCTGGTGCCAGACAACTGCCGCCCGGTCTGTGTATCTGGTGCCAGACAACTGCCGCCCGGTCTGTGTATCTGGTGCCAGACAACTGCCGCCCGGTCTGTGTATCTGGTGCCAGACAACTGCCGCCCGGTCTGTGTATCTGGTGCCAGACAACTGCCGCCCGGTCTGTGTATCTGGTGCCAGACAACTGCCGCCCGGTCGGTATCTCTGTTGCCATGCAACTGCCGCCCGATCTGTGTATCTGGTGCCAGACAACTGCCGCCCGGTCTGTGTATCTGGTGCCAGACAACTGCCGCCCGGTCTGTGTATCTGGTGCCAGACAACTGCCGCCCGGTCTGTGTATCTGGTGCCAGACAACTGCCGCCCGGTCTGTGTATCTGGTGCCAGACAACTGCCGCCCGGTCTGTGTATCTGGTGCCAGACAACTGCCGCCCGGTCTGTGTATCTGGTGCCAGACAACTGCCGCCCGGTCTGTGTATCTGTGCCAGACAACTGCCGCCCGGTCTGTGTATCTGGTGCCAGACAACTGCCGCCCGGTCTGTGTATCTGGTGCCAGACAACTGCCCCTCTTTATCTGTCCAACCCGCCCGGTCTGTGTATCTGGTGCCAGACAACTGCCGCCCGGTCTGTGTATCTGGTGCCAGACAACTGCCGCCCGGTCTGTGTATCTGGTGCCAGACAACTGCCGCCCGGTCTGTGTATCTGGTGCCAGACAACTGCCGCCCGGTCTGTGTATCTGGTGCCAGACAACTGCCGCCCGGTCTGTGTATCTGGTGCCAGACAACTGCCGCCCGGTCTGTGTATCTGGTGCCAGACAACTGCCGCCCGGTCTGTGTATCTGGTGCCAGACAACTGCCGCCCGGTCTGTGTATCTGGTGCCAGACAACTGCCGCCCGGTCTGTGTATCTGGTGCCAGACAACTGCCGCCCGGTCTGTGTATCTGGTGCCAGACAACTGCCGCCCGGTCTGTGTATCTGGTGCCAGACAACTGCCGCCCGGTCTGTGTATCTGGTGCCAGTCTTTATCTGGTGCCAGACAACTGCCGCCCGGTCTGTGTATCTGGTGCCAGACAACTGCCGCCCGGTCTGTGTATCTGGTGCCAGACAACTGCCGCCCGGTCTGTGTATCTGGTGCCAGACAACTGCCGCCCGGTCTGTGTATCTGGTGCCAGACAACTGCCGCCCGGTCTGTGTATCTGGTGCCAGACAACTGCCGCCCGGTCTGTGTATCTGGTGCCAGACAACTGCCGCCCGGTCTGTGTATCTGGTGCCAGACAACTGCCGCCCGGTCTGTGTATCTGGTGCCAGACAACTGCCGCCCGGTCTGTGTATCTGGTGCCAGACAACTGCCGCCCGGTCTGTGTATCTGGTGCCAGACAACTGCCGCCCGGTCTGTGTATCTGGTGCCAGACAACTACCGCCCGGTCTGTGTATCTGGTGCCAGACAACTGCCGCCCGGTCGGTATCTCTGTTGCCATGCAACTGCCGCCCGATCTTCTGTATTTCTGGCGCCATACAACTGCAGCCCGATCTTCTGTATTTCTGGCGCCATACAACTGCAGCCCGATCTGTATCCCTGGTCGCAGGGAACCATTAGACGCCCGATCTGTATCTCAAAACCCGTTACATATTCCAGGGATTTGGCAGAACATTCCAGTTTTGTGTGGTTCCAGTGAGCATTCTAGCCTAGGGAACATGAAAACACGTCCTCAGCCTGCGTGCCCGCGCTGGTGCTGTCAGTGAAAACATCGCAAAGCAAAGGAGGAATCAGTGGCATGCTTGCGCACATTTCACACAAACATCAAATCATGCTGCTGACGCCTCGCTGTCAAAGTTGCAACTCCGAAATGCCGCATCAAATGACTGCACTCCAGGGAACCATTAGTGTTACATCTTTCACATAGCCAGATTAAGGAATGTGCTATATTCTTTCACATCGTTTTAGATGGGTTTCGGTGGCTCCTCCCCAAATAACACTGCAATTCTCTAAAATCATTGCAGTACACTGTTAGGACGTGGCTCAAGACCCATTCTTTCAATGATGTATATTGCATGACGTAAGAAGACAACGACGTAGGTGTTTTGCTCGGTCCTGATGGACAATCCCAAGGTGGGCGGGACAGAATGACGTAACCTAGGACGTTTCTCCAAATGCGCAAGACAAGCAGGCAAATGCAGAATAGAGTGAAGTGCAGCTGTGTGGCCTCCTGCAGTCTAAATCGGGCCTCCTGTGGTGTGAAGGGGCTTCGTGCAGTATGAATGGCGTCAAGCACTCTGAGGGAGCTCACTGCAGTGTCGGCCTCCGTGTGTCAGGTGGGACAGCCGCTCTCCTCCCCCAGCCACGTGCTTGTGTGTCGGAAGTGGGACAGCCACTCGCCTCCCCTGGTTACGTGCTTGTGTGTCGGAGGTGGGACAGCCACTCGCCTCCCCTGGTCACGTGCTTGTGTCGGAGGTGGGACAGCCACTCTCCTCCCCTGACCACGTGTTTGTGTGTCGGAGGTGGGACAGCCACTCTTCTCCCCTGACCACGTGTTGGTGTGTCGGAGGTGGGACAGCCACTCTCCTCCCCTGGCCACGTGCTTGTGTGTCGGAGGTGGGACAGCCACTCTCCTCCCCTGGCCACGTGCTTGTGTGTCGGAGGTGGGACAGCTACCCACCTCCCCCGGCCACGTGCTTGTGTGTCGGAGGTGGGACAGCCACTCTCCTCCCCTAGCCACGTGCTTGTGTGTCGGAGGTGGGACAGCTACCCACCTCCCCCGGCCACGTGCTTGTGTGTCGGAGGTGGGACAGCCACTCTCCTCCCCTGGCCACGTGCTTGTGTGTCGGAGGTGGGACAGCCACTCTCCTCCCCTGACCACGTGCTTGTGTGTCGGAGGTGGGACAGCCACTCTTCTCCCCTGGCCACGTGCTTGTGTGTCGGAGGTGGGACAGCTACCCACCTCCCCCGGCCACGTGCCTGTGCACGTGTAGAGCCCAGTGACATAGTCACCACGATGTGCGTCACGGTCGTGCACAGTATTTAGTGAAAAATGCACACAAACGCCTTGACGGGCTGTGGGCTCCTCTACCCAAAACACAGGACATGACTCGTGAATTCGTTCCAAATTTCATGTGGCTTTATACGCATTCACGGAAATAACAGACGGAATATTAATAGCACATACTTTTCATGTTCGAATTCACCTGTAATTGGGAACTCTACTTGCTGGTGAGTCCACTAGGAAACAAAGCTACGCTCCTGACATCCCTTCGCCCAGTGTTTTCCGTAGCGGTTCGTCAGCCTCAGCTTCTGGTCAAATACTAATGGGCCTGTTGCTAGCCGCGGGAAATACCGACGGACCTGTTGCCAGCCGCGGGAGATACTGACGGACGTGTTGCCAGCCACGGGAGATACTGACGGACGTGTTGCCAGCCGCGGGAGATACTGACGGATCTGTTGCCAGCCGCGGGAGATACTGACGGACCTGTTGCCAGCCGCCGGAGACCTTGAGATGGGTTCGCTGGTGAGCGCGCCAGAAGCGTGGATCACGCTGGGCCAGCAGCTTCCCCTTCTCCTTGAGGCTAAGGCTGTCTTATAAAGGACGGGCGGAGCCGGCCTATTCAGTGGGAAGTTACACAACTGCCGACGCTGACAATGCCGGAGATGCCAAGAATGGGGCAAGCTTGTCAGAGGCCGTGCGAACGTTCTTCTAGTTTCAGGGTCAGATGTATCAATGCTTGCGATATGCTCCACGATAATTATATGGCGTTTTAAAGTCAGGCAGTCGACGCCGTTGGGTGGAGTGAGATATGTGGGAGTCCGGAGTCGTTTCCCGGTCTGCGTACTTGTAAATGTCGCCTACTCAAATTACGAGTGCATATTGCTAGCAGCATTGCAAACTGCAGGCTGAGCAGCTATCCTACCGAGTGGAATGCTAGAGTGGAATCCTTCATCGGCTTTTCCTCAGTAGTCACACGCATTTACCCTTTCCGACCACATGAAATGCGTTCACTTTTGTTTCCGTTTTCCTTTCCTTTGTTCACATGCCCTTGTGCTCCTTTTACCTGCGTAGTAGGTTGTGACTCTATAGTCGCAGTACTGCACCAACCTTCGTTTTGTTTTCATTCATTTGTAATCTCACGCGTTATATGAATATTACGAATAATACGAATCGCTCGTATTTAGTGTTCATAATGTGTGAGCGGGCTGGTCCGTTCTGCTCAACGTTGTTGTCGCCTGTCGACACTGGGCGGCGCTAGCGGCGCGCCACAGTGGTCCGCCACTAAAAATCCGTGGGGCACGTCCGAGCTGCAGCGCCGCTGGACCCGCTCGTGAGTCACTGAGTCGCGGATGAGGGGCGGCTCTGTGCGGCGCGACTCCCGGAACGGCAGAACGACCCGGCAGGGACGTGCTCTGCTGGCCGACGCCGGGATCGTCGATGCTAGACGGCCCTGGCTCCAGACACTGGGGCCTGGACCCCAAACAGTGTACATCGGGGCCTTGGCTGCAGACAGTGTACACCGGGGCCTCGACCCCAAACAGTGTACACCTGGCTGCAGACACCGGGGCCCTGGCTGCAGACACCGGGGCCCTGGCTCCAGACAACGTGGTCTCGACCCTAGACGGTGTACATCAGGGCCTCGACCCTAGGCGGTGACGCTAGGGCCTCGACCCTAGATGGTGTACATCGTGTCCTTGCCTGCAGACACTGTGACCTCGACCCCAGCCATCGGGGCCTCGATCCCAGACACCAGGGCCTCGATCCCAGACACCGTGGCCTCGACCCCAGCAATTTGCACCAATTCAGACACTGGCATTCGACCTCAAGACTCCAATCCAAGACACCGAACACCAGGCACTGGCGCCCAGATTCCAGCCGATGGGCACTCCTTGACTGCACAATTACCGTAGCAGATATGATGAGCAGATTGCGTCGTCGTACAAATTCGACTGGCGTTATTTCACTCCTCTCGTTTGTCGCGAGCTGAAGTAAATTGTTCGCTTGTACTGCCTGTATCACGGGGCTGTTAAAAAGTCACAACCTTACCGAGTAAGTGTGCACAGTTCGAAATCGACGGCTAAACCCCAAACATATCCAGTAGCCGTCCCAGCGTTCCCGTAAGGCGATGTCAAAGATGGGTACAGTACAACATTGCAACGAAAAATAGAGGTGGCAAATGCTGGTACCGAAAGCTGGGTCATGACCTGCCGGCCTTTTGACCAGTTTTTGGGATATACCAATGTTTCAACTTGTCTGTCAGTTCATTGTGAGATATAAAAATTGAAAGAAATAAATATCACGGTTTAAAAAATAATAATTATGATCAATTGGCAGCAATAGCAACATTGGAACAGCACCATATGTTAATGAAGGTAATGACTATCAGATCCCACTGTATTATATGCATTGTAAATGAAGCATGAGCTTTTGCTCCTGTATTCTGATGCTATATCCTGTATCCTATAGCTTCGCTGGCCATATTTACCTTCCAATATATATTTAGTCCGAATGCTTGCCGGATGGCTTTACCGACCAGCGTCCTACACTGAACAAAGTTAGTTGCGTGAGCCCTGGTAGCAGCGATTCTGGAATTATAGTTCAATGGCACAATGTTGATCAAGTTTAGCACTCACTCGGAAAATGTATTATCAATGTATGCTTGAATGATTGGAAACGATTCATGCTGGAGTGAGCCTTTGCTTCACGGAACACCTGACCGCAAATCGTTCCATGAGTTGTCATTATTGCGCCACTAATGGCGGGGCTAATAATAAATGCATCCCAAATTTCCATCTTGTCCCACGTCAATTAGTACGAAACGTACAGAGATTAAGGTGCAGGGAATTGCTTTTACAACGTTGAATGTAGCTTGCCAGACTTAGGCGTGTGAAGTATAAATGAATTGAAATGAATCTAAACAATTTTAATTCATACACAAACAATCGTATCCCGCAGCATAACAGTCCACAGGCCTCAATACAAAATTGCAGTCCTCGCAGTGCTATGCTGTCTTTTTTCTCGCCACATTTGTTCAATGGTGTTCATTATTTTTGTGATGTTACATGGGGCGTGAAGCGTCATTAATTTCAATATCTGGTGCTTTTTCGAGTTCGTTGATGTATATTGCAATGGTTAATGGTTACTTGATGCATTAGTTATACCAGTCAGCTTGCAGAGAGACATCATGTAATAAGTTAAAATCAAGGATTGTAGGTTGACCATTTACTATTGTAGGTTGACCGTGGTAATGGCCATTTATATTGCTTTCATGGTAGATTATAAGTTTGAAGACCGAATAGTATTACAGATCGGATTTCTGAATCTGGTAGTGGTATAGTGTCATTATTGATTATTAGATACATAGTGCAGCATTCAACTAATTTTTTAACAGTACATCAATCAAAGCTTGGTACTCTTAATTTTGCTATTTCTTTAGATCGAGGATGGCAATTAATCGTTATTGACCTATGTATTTTAATAATTAGTTCGGAACTATTATGTTGCTATAATTACCTGCGAATACAAAAAAAGGTTCATAAGAAGCTACTTTTAAATTCGTGTTCTGGGCGTAAGCGAGGTATTCAAAGATGATGCGAAGTGCCCTTATGACCTTAGTTTATTTTTTAATGGTGGTACTACTTTTCCTATTACTGAAGCCGGTATTTTTACCGGATGTCGGTGAATTTTGACCGAGTTCCAACCGGGCTTGATCATATCAGCCCATCAACCCTTCCGGGCCCGGACTTCGGCCCCCAAAATTGAGTATTTGCCACCTCTAGTCAAAAGACCTTGGCAGTCAACGCGTCCCTGATCCATAATGCAAAGCAGTGTCCTGAGATTCTGAAATTTGACTGGAGATCCACACCTAGTGACAATTCTTTTGGCATCACTTTTTCCTTTTGAAATCAATAAGTGCCAGACGTTTGCTTTTTATTACAGGTTGAGAGTGGCATTTGGGTCTTCAAAAGTGTTTTTGGCTGATGGCAGCAGCACTGTCGATCGGTAAAGGCAGCAGATACACTGCTGCCATCGTCGCAATCATCAAACATTGAACAAAGGTCATGTAAGGCAACTTATCAATAGACATTATCCGTATACATTTGCACACTTTTATTTGCATCAGCTGGCTTTCTTGACACCATTCCTCCACCTCCACTCTACACAAGGTCAATTTCAGGACACTGATACAAAGCAAGAACAATTGCAGTGAAAAGTATGGTACTAGCCGCGGGAAATTCACCTGTTCGCTGCGGGAACCCCAACGGAGCGTTTGTGCTCTTGATTACCCTAATAGCATTGTTCCTGAGCTTCGGGTACCAGGTTCGGCCAGTCCAGCCACTCCAGTGCACCGTCGTCATTCCGTGAACACATTGTGGGCCTCAGTAGAACCTGCTCGGCCGCTCGGTGCCGTGCGACCGCCGACGGTCTCGTGTGTGAGCTGCCGGCAGCAGCACTGACTGACAGCAGAGCACTGACTGACAGCAGCACTGACTGACAGCAGCACTGACTGACAGCAGCACTGACTGAGCAGCAGCACTGACTGACAGCAGCACTGACTGACGGAGCAGCACTGACTGACAGCAGCACTGACTGACAGCAGCACTGACTGACAGCAGCACTGACGGAGCAGCAGCACTGACTGAACCAACACCACAGCACACGACGACACAACACACGACAGCAGCACGACGAGCACAGCACACGACGCAGCACGACGAACAGCAACACACACAGCACACGACGGAGCAGCAGCACGACGGCACACCCGACAGCAGCACTGACGACAGCAGCACACACACAACACACAACAACGCCACACAAACAGCATTACACGGAACAGCGCACACGAACAGCACACGACGACACAGCACCACAGCGCACGCCGACAGCACCTACACACACCACGACAGCACACTGCCTACAGCAGCACCCTGACAGCAGCACTGACTGACAGCAGCACTGACTGACAGCAGCACTGCCTGACAGCAGCACTGACTGACAGCAGCACTGACGGAGCAGCAGCACTGCCTGACAGCAGCACTGACTGACAGCAGCACTGACTGACAGCAGCACTGACTGACAGCAGCACTGACTGACAGCAGCACTGACTGACAGCAGCACTGACACAGCAGCACTACGGAGCAGCAGCACGCCGACAGCAGCACTGACACACACACACGACAGCACACGCCTGACAGCAGCACTACCACACAGCACTACGGAGCAGCAGCACTGCCTGACAGCAGCACTGCTGACAGCAGCACTGACTGACAGCAGCACTGACTGACAGCAGCACTGACGGAGCAGCACTGACTGACAGCAGCACTGACTGACAGCAGCACTGCCTGACAGCAGCACTGACTGACAGCAGCACTGACTGACAGCAGCACTGCCTGACAGCAGCACTGACTGACAGCAGCACTGACTGACAGCAGCACTGACGGAGCAGCACTGACTGACAGCAGCACTGCCTGACAGCAGCACTGACTGACAGCAGCACTGACTGACAGCAGCGCTGACTGACAGCAGCACTTACTGACAGCAGCACTGACTGACAGCAACACTGACTGACAGCAACACTGACTGACAGCAGCACTGACGGAGCAGCAACACTGACTGAACAACGCCACTGACGCCACACCACTGAAAAAACAGCATTACTGACGGAACAGCAGCACTGACGGAACAGCAGCACTGACTGAACAGCAACACTGACTGACAGCAGCACTGACTGAACAACGCCACTGACGCCACAACACTGACAAACAGCATTACTGACGGAACAGCAGCACTGACAAACAGCAGGATTGACGGAGCAACACTATTGACTAGAGCAGCACTGACTGAACAACACCACTGACGAACAACACCGCTAACGTGGCATCAGCACTGACGCAACATCACCATTGATGCAGCGGTAGAACTGACGGAACAGCAGCGCACAGCAGCGCCCCCGAACGCGTCAGCGCTGACTACCTGCAATATGCGCTGTGATAGTGCAGGAGCTGCACCGAAGCCGTGCTCCTAACTAGTCGCTTTCCGGACGATGTCTCCCGTGCGACACCACGGCATTAATCCTGGAATGCCAGACTCACTGGGTTTCCCACCGTCCCCTTCCCCGTCGGATTGCACCTGTCTGGGGACCATGAACGGGCGTAGTATGGGCACCGCACACAATGGAGGGCGCGGACCATTTTTGATACCGATCGGTGGCTACTGATGTGGTGCGGGACCGCTCAGGACATTGGGCAGTTGGTGCCGGTCGGCGGCCACGGTGTGGTGGTAGCGGTGGTAGTGCTGGTGCGAACCTCTGAGGACGTTTGGCTTTTGTTGGTGCCGGTCGGCGGCCACCGTCGTGGTGATGGTGCGGCACCGCTGAGGACGTTTGGCCTTTGTTGGTGCCGGACGGTGACCGCGACGGTGGTGCGGGACCTCTGAGGACGTCTGGCCTGTGTTGGTGTCGGTCGTTGACCGCGGCGGTGGTGGTAGTGGTGGTGCGAGACCTCTGATGACGTCTGGCCTGTGTTGTCGGTCGGTGACCGCGGCGGTGGTGGTAGTGGTGGTGCGAGACCTCTGATGACGTCTGGCCTGTGTTGTCGGTCGGTGACCGCGGCGGTGGTGGTAGTGGTGGTGCGAGACCTCTGATGACGTCTGGCCTGTGTTGTCGGTCGGTGACCGCGGCGGTGGTGGTAGTGGTGGTGCGAGACCTCTGATGACGTCTGGCCTGTGTTGTCGGTCGGTGACCGCGGCGGTGGTGGTAGTGGTGGTGCGAGACCTCTGATGACGTCTGGCCTGTGTTGTCGGTCGGTGACCGCGGCGATGGTGGTAGTGGTGGTGCGAGACCTCTGATGACGTCTGGCCTGTGTTGTCGGTCGGTGACCGCGGCGATGGTGGTAGTGGTGGTGCGAGACCTCTGATGACGTCTGGCCTGTGTTGTCGGTCGGTGACCGCGGCGGTGGTGGTAGTGGTGGTGCGGGACCTCTGAGGACGTCTGGCCTTTGTTGGTGCCGGCCGGTGCCCGCGGTCGTGGTGGTGGTGGTGGTGCGGGACCGCTGAGGACGTTCGGCCGCCGTTGGTGCTGGCCGGTGACGGCGGCGGCGGTGGTGGTGGTGCGGTACGGCCGGCGCCCGCTCGGCCGCCAGGTGTGCCGGCCCACATGGGAACGACACCAGGCGGCCGGCACCACGCGTGCCGTGCTGCGTGTCATTACGCGGCGCGCTCGCCGCCCGTCGCCAGTTTCGAAATCAATGGTGTGATCGGGCGGCGAGCGGGCGCCTCGCGGCATCACCCGGTGCCGTCGCCACTGCCGCATCGATTGCTGAACACAGGCGCCAGGAGGACGTCAGCGGCAGGGTCGTCACCGTCGTGATGGTCCGAGGCGCGTGACGCCCTCCGGCTGGGGCTGCTGTACGGCGCTGCGGCGCTGCAGATGGGTGACGACAGACGGGCTGGCTGACTGGTGCTGAAGCCATGCGGCTGGGACTGAAGCCCAGCTGGGCCCCGTCCCGGCTGCGGTGGGCCGTGAGGCTGGGACTGAAGCCTAGCTGGGCCCGGTCCCGGCTGCGGCGGGCCGGCGGCGTCTCCTGCGGTGGGCCGTGAGGCTGGGACTGGGCCCCAGCTGGGCCCGGTCCCGACTGCGGCGGGCCGGCGGCGTCTCCTGCGGTGGGCCGTGAGGCTGGGACTGGGCCCCAGCTGGGTCCGGGCCCGGCTGCTGTGGGCCGTGAGGCTGGGACTAGGGCCCCAGCTGGGTCCGGGCCCGGCTGCGGCAGGCCGTGAGGCTGGGACTGGGGCCCCAGTTGTGCCCGGTCCCGACTGCTGTGGGCCGTGAGGCTGGGACTGGGGCCCCAGCTGGGTCCGGGCCCGGCTGCTGTGGGCCGTGAGGCTGGGACTGGGGCCCCAGCTGGGTCCGGGCCCGGCTGCGGCGGGCCGTGAGGCTGGGACTGGGGCCCCAGCTGGGTCCGGGCCCGGCTGCGGCGGGCCGTGAGGCTGGGACTGGGGCCCCGGCTGCTGTGGGCCGTGAGGCTGGGACTGGGGCCCCAGCTGGGTCCGGGCCCGGCTGCGGCGGGCCGTGAGGCTGGGACTGGGGCCCCAGCTGTGCCCGGTCCCGACTGCGGCGGGCCGGCGGCGTCTCCTGCGGCGGCGGCCGTGCAGCCAGTCGCCGCCGCAATCAGTGCGGCTGGACCGGCAGGATATTCACATGTCCTTGGGAGGGTGGTGAGCGCGTCTGTGTCGGTGCAGCGGCAGGCCCGCCGACGCTCCGCCGACGCTCCGCCGCGGCCGCTGCGCCGCCGCACCGCTGCGCCGCCGCCGCCGAAAGAGGACCCGGCCGACAGACCAACGCACCCCGGTAACCCCGGCCGTCAGCCAGCAAAAAGTCGGCCGAGTGGAGACGGAACAGAGAAAACCGCTGGGACCTAGCCACAGAAAAACGTCGCACCACCGGCAAAAATGAGCAAAAAAACGGACGTTTTCAACCATTATTTCCCCGGCCTGCCAGGCGCACATAGAGAGGCAGGGGCACAAAGGTTTGAACCAGCGCAATGGGAGTGGAAGGTGGAGGACGTTAAATATACGATGCCGGTGAGCATCAGGGCCAGACTAGAGAGGGAAGCGCCGGCCCATATGGATGCCTTCGCCCCAGCACGCCAGCTGTGCCCATTTCACGCCTGCTTGCTCGGTCTGTGGGGGTCACGTCACGTCTGTGGGCATCTCGTCACAGTAGGGGCTGCGCTTTGCAAGTTCATTTACGCAATGCAATTATGTAATTGATCAGTTGCTTATGCATTCCATACCGCCGAGTCGCATATTTCATGTCATCCAGGCCATGCTGTTGGGTGCCCTAACCGGAGAGGTATAGTGCGCCTGGTCAGAGGTGTGGTGGGTCTGGTCAGAGGTGTACAATGGACCTGGTCAGAGTTGTTAGGTGGGCCTGGTCAAAGGTGTGTGGTGGGTCTGGTCAGAGGTGTGTGGTGGACCTGGTCAGAGGTGTGTGGTGGACCTTGTCAAAGGTGTGTGGTGGACCTGGTCTGGGGTGTGTGGTGGACCTTGTCAGAGATGTATGGTGAACCTGGTCAGAGGTTTGTGGTGGGCATGGTCAGAGGTGTACAATGGACCTGGTCAGAGGTATTTTGTGGACCTGGTCAGGAGCGTACAGTGAACCCGGTCAGAGGTGGGTGACGGACCTGGTCAGAGGTGGGTGACGGACCTGGTCAGGAGAACCGCAAGGACCCGGCAGAGGGGGACGTACATGTCAACACAGGAACCCGGTCAGAGGTGGGTGACGGACCTGGTCAGAGGTGGGTGACGGACCTGGTCAGGAGCGTACAGTGAACCCGGTCAGAGGTGGGTGACGGACCTGGTCAGAGGTGCATTGGACCTAATCAGGGGGGTGCAGTGGACCTGGTCAGAGGTGCGTGGCGAACCTGGTCAAAGGTGTGTGGTGGACCTGGTCTGGGGTGTGTGGTGGACCTTGTCAGAGATGTATGGTGAACCTGGTCAGAGGTGTGTGGTGGGGCATGGTCAGAGGTGTACAATGGACCTGGTCAGAGGTATTTGGTGGACCTGGTCAGGAGCGTACAGTGAACCCGGTCAGAGGTGGGTGACGGACCTGGTCAGAGGTGCAGTGGACCTGATCAGGGGGGTGCAGTGGACCTGGTCAGAGATGTGTGGCGCGGACCTGGTCAGAGGTGTGTGGCGCGGACCTGGACAGAGGTGTGTGGCGCGGACCTGGACAGAGGTGTGTGGCGCGGACCTGGTCAGAGGTGCAGTGGACCTGGTCAGGGGGTGGCGCGGACCTGGTCAGAGGTGTGTGGCGCGGACCTGGTCAGAGGTGTGTGGCGCGGACCTGGTCAGAGGTGTGTGGTGGACCTGGTCAGAGGTGTGTGGCGCGGACCTGGTCAGAGGTGTGTGGCGCGGACCTGGTCAGAGGTGTGTGGCGCGGACCTGGTCAGAGGTGTGTGGTGGACCTGGTCAGAGGTGTGTGGTGGACCTGGTCAGAGGTGTGTGGTGGACCTGGTCAGAGGTGTGTGGCGGACCTGGTCAGAGGTGTGTGGCGGACCTGGTCAGAGGTGTGTGGTGACGGACCTGGTCAGAGGTGTGTGGCGGACCTGGTCAGAGGTGTGTGGTGGACCTGGTCAGAGGTGTGTGGTGACGGACCTGGTCAGAGGTGTGTGGCGGACCTGGTCAGAGGTGTGTGGTGGACCTGGTCAGAGGTGTGTGGTGACGGACCTGGTCAGAGGTGTGTGGCGGACCTGGTCAGAGGTGTGTGGCGGACCTAGTCCTGGGTGTGCGGTGCTGAGGTGGCGCAGACCCGCCCTCTCCAGACGGGCCCAGCTAGTGACGACACGGACGGAGGCGGCCGGGCGTATGACGCAATAGAGCCCGACCTCCCGGCCGGTCCGCACTCGCTCCGATAATGCCTGATACCATGTGACCTGATCTGATCTGATAATGCCTGATGCCATGTGACCTGATCTGATCTGATCCGGCCGGTGCTTTGCCTGCTGTCTCAGTTCTCACCGGCCCGATCCTGTCCGGTTCATACTCAACCGTATGGTTGCAGGCGAACAGTTTACACGCGGCTCAATCTGTGTGATAGCAACCCTCATCTAACCTGGCGTGTCAGAACCTGATCATCTCTACCAACGGGCTATTAAGTCAGCAAGTCTTCAAGGGCCTGACGCAACCTGACCTGGCCTCACGTGACCTGGTATGATGCGATCTGACTTGACCTGATTTTGTCGGTCGGCAGGCTGGTGAGTCTCCGAGTCGAAAGCGGCGCCGTATCTCGCTGAGCGGGCAGCACCTGGAGCTGGGGCCGCACCCTGACGAGCACCTGGGAGCCACGGCGGCGCCCACCCCGGCCGCCAGTCGGGGCTCTTCGCCGCCGCCCGCACACCGACGTCGACTGCCGTCGGGCCGCCGCCAGCCGAGCGAGAGTCGGCACCACAGGAGGTGAGCGTCCTCCTGCCGAGTGTGGGTCTGCGGGCGTCCCGTGGCTGGCACCTGTGAGGCACTGACGGAGCCAGACTGGGCCGCTGACGCTGATGTTGACGCTCGTCCTGGCGAGCCTGGGTGTGTCCTGTGGCTGGGACCTGTGAGGCCCCGACGGGGCCAGACTGGGCTGCTGACGCTGACGCAGCCGCCAGTCGATGTTTGTACGGCCGGCTGTAGTGGCTGAGTTGTGGCGGGTCCGGCGCGGTGTCCTGTGGCGACCGAGGACGCGACCCAGCGCGCCAGCTCAGTGGCCAGATCATCTGGCTCGGGGCGAGCGGGTCACCTTGAGCTGGGCGCGGTGTCTGTGCTCGACGCGGTCTGGCGGCGTATTGGGAACCCGATGTGTGACCTGTCGCGGGCGATGGCAGCTGACCTGTGACAGGCACACCAAGTGACCTGCCACCGGGGACAGCAGGTGACCTGGTGCATCGCCACTGGGCGCCAGGGCGGAAAGTGACACGACCTCCGCCCTCAGTCCGCCGATGCGGCGCTCGTCCCGGTTCGGCGGCGAGCAGGGCCGCGCGCCGGACGTGACTGCGCCGACGGCCGGCCACCCGCCGCCACACCTGCCGCACTACCAGACCGTGGGCGAGGCGGCGGCGCATCACATCCGCTCGATGCAGGTACGTGTGCCGCGTCCCGGCCGGCCAAACTGGCGCTGGTCCACACTCACGGCACCGACGCCACCATCACCTCACGACTGGACTATCGTACCCACGCCACCATCACCTCACGACTGGACTATCGTACCCACGCCACCATCACCTCACGACTGGACTATCGTACCCACGCCACCATCACCTCACGACTGGACTATCGTACCCACGCCACCATCACCTCACGACTGGACTATCATTCTCAGTCCCCACCAGCTCTCTCCTCCACCCCCCCCCTCTCTCTCTCCCTTGCTCTTTTTATCTTGTTCTCTCTCTCTTGCTCTCTCTTGTTCTCTCTTGCTTTTTTTTGCTATCTCGCTCTCTTGCGCTCTCGCATACATCGCTTCAGCAGCTGTGCGTTCCCTTGATCCTCTTCAATTTCTTCGTTCTGATCCCTCGCCGTTGTCCTCGCCTCATGCTCCTTTCTCACCCCTGATTTATCATTGTCTCCGATCTTCGGTCCTGTAATTGTCCCTTTCACTGGAAAAGTGGTTTTGCGGCCTTTCTATGTGTCCTAACCCGCTTCTCCTGCTCCACTCTTTCTGTTCTGAATCGTTGCGCGTGCTCTTTCACAGCTTGCTCTTTCTCTTAACGTTTTATATCCTGAGCCTCTACCACCGCCGTTCTCCAGGATCTGAAAATCGGTTTGCACTCGAGTGCAGGGTGGGAAGCTAATGCCTGAAAAGTATCGAAAGACAAAAAAAATCTGGTGAAATTATGCAAAAGTATCACCTTGAGTATGATGTATTTTCTGAACATATTCCCAAAATTACATGTTCCTCAGTATGCTTTTCCGTCATTGTTTGTTTAGTTGTACGCAATCGTTAGGGTGTGAGAAATTAAGGATCAAATGGGGAGACAAGAAAGGAACATTATTTCACGTTGGGTGTCATCCTCCACCCGAATCTGGAGATTTTGTGGCAATGCTATTTTCTCTTCTCTACCATCTCCGTCGTCATGCTTCATCTTACTTTTTAAACAAATTTGGCTCGAATGTTTGCTGAGTTGCTCTATGCACCAGGGTGTTATATTCAGCAGAACTTATTGCGTGAGCCTAACCCCACCCACGGTCTTGCAATTTTAGTTCAGCGGAATATTTTTCTCGAGAGTTTAACGTGCCGTCAATGTATTGCCACGGCCGCCCCGCTGCCGCATCCCCGGCCTAACCGCGCCAGTTGCCAGCTGACCCTTGCGGCCAGGGGCTATGTGAGCACGTGAAGCGACTCGAATTGTTTTACCAGGACAGTGGGGACCAGTGCAGCCCTGAGCTCTACCCAGCTGAGCTATCGGGGCGGCGAAGCTCTGAGCTCTTGTGTCCAATTTTATCCGAACATATCTAATACGCGCGCTTTTTCATCATCTAACTCTCTCTGGCTCTCTCCCTCTCTCCCTCTCTCTCTCCCTCTCTCCCTCTCTCCCTCTCCCTCTCCCTCTCCTCCCTCTCCCTCTCCCTCTCCCTCTCCCTCTCCCTCTCCCTCTCCTCCCTCTCCCTCTCCCTCTCCCTCTCCCTCTATCGCTCGCTGGCTCTCTGGCTCCTTGGCTCTGGCTGTCCCGCTGTCCCGCTGTCCCTGTGTCTTTGCACCGTGTTATCTCGCTTCCCTCAATTCTCTAAAACGTCATTTCTCTCTCTTGCCGTTCATATTTCCCTCCGGTTTTCCCCGTCTCACCCACTTGACTCACTCCTCCTACGTGCTCGTACATTCGCTGTGTGCGTCCTCCGCGCGTCCAGTCAGGTTCGTACTGTCGTCCCGTAGCGGTGATCGTCAGTTGCCCCGCCACACCGTCGCCCGTTACATCCACAGCCCGTGCCAGTTGCCACACCCTGGTGGGCCGTATGTTGTGGGCTGCGCGTGCCGCCAGCTATGCCGGGTCGCCAGCTGGTGGAGCGCCGGCGCCCGCCGGTTGTGCTACTGCCGACGGCCCTGGGTCGGCCGCGGTCGCACCACGTGCTCAGGTGTGACCTTGCCCTCGCCGCCGGCTCCACCTTTCACCGTGACCTTTCCCGGTTGCGGCGGCGGCGCCGTGTTGGGCAACGCCGACCCGCCACGGTCGGAGAGCAAGGTGTCCTGGCCAGCGGCGGCGGCGCGCGTGTGCCACGCATCCTTGTGACGGCGCGGGGCGTCACACCTGGCGGCGCTCGTCCTTCGCGCCGGCCGCGGCTCGGTGCGCCTGTGTGTGTGTGGCCGTGTCGCCGTACGGCGGTGTCTTTGTGTCGGCGCGCGCGCCGGCGGCCGACCCCTGTGACGCCGCGTGACGGTCGTCACACCTAGTCCTACCCACGCCCTCGGTACGCCACTGTTGCGGAATTGTTGCGAAAGCGTGTAGCGTACGCATACGCAGTGGCGCAGCCAAGATTTTCCTAAGGGAGGTCCGACCAAATCATTTGTGATGAAACGGAAAAAGCTTCCGGCGAGCGAAGCGGGCGGGAAATTATGGTTTTGTGTCGTGAAAATCTCAAAATTTGTCGTCTTTTCCGGCGTATTTTTGGGTGCTAAGGGCCCCCTGGCTGCGCCTCTGCGCATACGGTCGTGGAAGTAATTACCCCTCGCCATGTACGCCACTTGGCGGTGTGCAGTGTCGGTTACGTGCTGCCACCTGGTGGACAGCGCTGATACCTGTAGTTCGCGACGGTGGGTACAGGTGGCGGGAGTTGTGGGTGCAATCGATGCGGTGCGACGGTTTGGCACCGCAGTGCCACCACCACTGCATCGGCCTCCGCTGAGCTGGTCACGATAATTGTTGTGTTCGTATGGGCGTGGCGAACGGTCTCAGCTATGGCGCATGTCGCTCCAGTATTATACACCTGTCAGCCCGACCATGCAATCTTATCAAGAGCCATCGCTCACGCATTCGTCACTTGTGGCATGCCGTTGCGGCGATAGCTCGTTCAATGCAGGGATATTGGTAGTTTTGTGTCGCCAACTGTGAGATCCAGTGCTACTCAACAGTGCGTACAAGCCGCAGAAATGTCGGAATTTCTACTGTTGTAGGAAAGGCGGGCTGCAGGCTTGTGCAAGACGTAAGAACGCGGGGCGGCAGGGCGCATAGTTTCCCAGCGGCGCCGTGTGGCCGGTGAAGCCGAGTCTTGGGTTGGGACACGAGGCGTACGTGGCCGTCGTCGGCCGGGTCAGTCCCCAGGTGCTCCACTACTCTGTCCGTGTCCAGACAGCTGGTGCTGCTGGTGGGACAGCAGCTGGTGGACAGCAGCTGGTGGTCAGCAGCTGGTCCCCATGCTGGTGGGACAGCAGAGGCGACGGACTCGTCTGCGCGTTGTTGGGCTGTTGCTGGGCACTTCCGACTTGGTGTTTACGTACCGCCGTACCGCCCCGCGACCACCGCCGTACCGCTTCACGATCACTGCGGTACGGCCGTGCCTCCATACCGGCGTACCGCTGTACGGTGGAGCCTGTACGGTAGATATGGCGGACGGTAGATGTATCATATCGGCACGTGTGTCAAGTTGGCCTGCCTCGTGTCTGGTCGGCGAGTGGTCCACCAGGCCGACACGCACGTGTCATGCGAGATCCGGTGTCCACTCAGTGTTGGCCTTCTGGACGACAGTTATGCTGAGTTTGCACAGGTGTCGGAGCAGACAGAGCCACACAGCCCGGCGTCTTGTGACCAGCTCTAGCGGATCACCTGGTCTTCACTTGCGCGATGTTCGTCAGTGGCGTCGTCGTGTTGGTTTTTGCCATCGTGGAGCTCGTGGTGCTGGCGGAAGTATTTTGAAATTGGCGGTGCGAGCAAGCTGAGTTGTACTGCCTGGTGTTGCAACTGGCGGGTGGCCTAGAATGTTCAGTTAGATAATCGTTGCAGTGATGACTAACTTGCAACTGTACTCATGGATAGATAATGTAGTATTGCAGCTATAACAGATGCAGTATCAGCTTGTGCAGCTGCAATGCCAACGTCTTGTACATTTCCTTTGTTCAGGCTGCTCAACACAGACTTTCTCCTTTGCCAGCAATAGCCCTGCTGTCGGCAACAGCATCTTTTGTGGTGACCTTACATCAATGACTGATATTAAAAATAACAATAGAGAACAACATTCACCACAATAACTAGTGTTATCGCCGGTAACGAGGTGACCGGCTCATTTGTCTGAAAACCAACTGTATTTCTAATTTTATAAACCACAATATAATAGTTGAACACCAGCTGTGTTTCGCCTGCTGTGCCACCAGCTGTGTCTGTCATGTCGGTTGAGTGGTGGGTCAGTGCGGGATGGTGTGCCGGGATAGCCTGTGACCTATCAGCCGGCTGTGGATGTGGATGTGGCTGTGGGTGTTGGCGGATGACTCAACCAATCGTCAGCCTGAGCCAGGCTCGGAGGGTACTCAGCCGTACGCTGTGTGCGCGGTGGGGGCCTTCGTAGCTGGCTGGGATGGATCTCCGCGGCTGGCGCCGCCGGCGAGGCCTCCACCTGACTCGGCCGGCCGCCATCTTCCCCTGTTTGTGTTGCGTCTCCACGTCGAGGCTGACGCGGCCGGGCGCCACGCGCCGGCGACGACGCTTTTTGCGGCCGCCGAGGTTGACCGGCGAGGTTGACCGGCGAGGTTGACCGCCGATGTTGACCGGCGAGAGCGCGTGTCGATCGACCTGGCGGCTTGCGCGTGGCCGTCCTTTGTGCCTTTGTGCGGCGGTCTGACGGTCTGGCAGCGGCGGCGGTGGCGGCAACGGCGGCGGCGGCGGCGGCGGCGGCGGCGGGAGCGGCGGCCGTGATCCGTGTTGTCGGCCGGCAGCGGCGGCGCCGCTCAATACGGCCGACGCCGCCGGTGCCGCCGCACGCAGCGGCGCGCGCGCTGCCACTCGCTGGCAGCCATGATGCTCTGTGTGCCGGTGAGTGTGCGTCGCTGACGGCGTGACGTGACGTGACGTGACAGCGCCATGATGGTCCGCGCTGCCGTCGAGTCGGTGTGGCCGCCGGCCGACGCGATGATCGTCTGCCTGCCGGTGAGACCGCGCGTCCGGCTGGTCGGGCCGGCTGCTTGGGCCGGCTGCTTGCCTGTTTGTGTGAGTGTGAGTGTGAGTGAGCCGTCAGCGGTGAGTGGTGAGTACGGTCGTCGGTCGGCACCTGCCGGCTGGACGGCGGCGGGGCCGTCTCGGCGTTGTTGGTGTAACGAGCGCCCGCTGCTCCATCATGCCAGTGTTTCGTTGACCCGCGCCAATGAATCACCCGCCGTCTGCTGGCTGCTGTGACGGTCGCCGTGACTCTCCCCCGTCCGTTGGCTGCTGTGACGGTCGCCGTGACTCTCCCCCGTCCGTTGGCTGCTGTGACGGTCGCCGTGACTCTCCCCCGTCCGTTGGCTGCTGTGACGGTCGCCGTGACTCTCCCCCGTCCGTTGGCTGCTGTGACGGTCGCCGTGACTCTCCCCCGTCCGTTGGCCACTGTGACGGTCGCCGTGACTCTCCCCCGTCCGTTGGCTGCTGTGACGGTCGCCGTGACTCTCCCCCGTCCGTTGGCTGCTGTGACGGTCGCCGTGACTCCCCCCCGTCCGTTGGCTGCTGTGACGGTCGCCGTGACTCTCCCCGTCCGTTGGCCACTGTGACGGTCGCCGTGACTCTCCCCCGTCCGTTGGCTGCTGTGACGGTCGCCGTGACTCTCCCCGTCCGTTGGCCACTGTGACGGTCGCCGTGACTCTCCCCCGTCCGTTGGCTGCTGTGACGGTCGCCATGACTCTCCCCCGTCCGTTGGCTGCTGTGACGGTCGCCGTGACTCTCCCCCGTCCGTTGGCTGCTGTGACGGTCGCCGTGACTCTCCCCGTCCGTTGGCCACTGTGACGGTCGCCGTGACTCTCCCCCGTCCGTTGGCTGCTGTGACGGTCGCCGTGACTCTCCCCCGTCCGTTGGCTGCTGTGACGGTCGCCGTGACTCTCCCCCGTCCGTTGGCTGCTGTGACGGTCGCCGTGACTCTCCCCCGTCCGTTGGCTGCTGTGACGGTCGCCGTGACTCTCCCCCGTCCGTTGGCTGCTGTGACGGTCGCCGTGACTCTCCCCGTCCGTTGGCTGCTGTGACGGTCGCCGTGACTCTCCCCCGTCCGTTGGCTGCTGTGACGGTCGCCGTGACTCTCCCCCGTCCGTTGGCTGCTGTGACGGTCGCCGTGACTCTCCCCCGTCCGTTGGCCACTGTGACGGTCGCCGTGACTCTCCCCCGTCCGTTGGCTGCTGTGACGGTCGCCGTGACTCTCCCCCGTCCGTTGGCTGCTGTGACGGTCGCCGTGACTCTCCCCCGTCCGTTGGCTGCTGTGACGGTCGCCGTGACTCTCCCCGTCCGTTGGCTGCTGTGACGGTCGCCGTGACTCTCCCCCGTCCGTTGGCCACTGTGACGGTCGCCGTGACTCTCCCCCGTCCGTTGGCTGCTGTGACGGTCGCCATGACTCGCCCTCCGTCCTCGGCTGCTGTGACGGTCGCCGTGACTCACCTTCTGTCCGTTGGTTGCTGCCAAGGTTGCCGTGACTCTCCCCCGTCCGTCGGCTGCTGTGACGGTCGCCATGACTCGCCCTCCGTCCTCGGCTGCTGTGACGGTCGCCGTGACTCTCCCTCCGTCCGTTGGCTGCTGTGACGGTCGCCGTGACCCTCCCTCCGTCCTCGGCTGCTGTGACGGTCGCCGTGACTCGCCCTCCGTCCTCGGCTGCTGTGACGGTCGCCGTGACTCTCCCTCCGTCCTCGGCTGCTGTGACGGTCGCCGTGACTCGCCCTCCGTCCTCGGCTGCTGTGACGGTCGCCGTGACTCTCCCTCCGTCCGTTGGCTGCTGTGACGGTCGCCGTGACCCTCCCTCCGTCCTCGGCTGCTGTGACGGTCGCCGTGACTCGCCCTCCGTCCTCGGCTGCTGTGACGGTCGCCGTGACTCTCCCTCCGTCCTCGGCTGCTGTGACGGTCGCCGTGACTCGCCCTCCGTCCTCGGCTGCTGTGACGGTCGCCGTGACTCTCCCTCCGTCCGTTGGCTGCTGTGACGGTCGCCGTGACTCTCCCTCCGTCCGTTGGCTGCTGTGACGGTCGCCGTGACTCTCCCTCCGTCCGTTGGCTGCTGTGACGGTCGCCGTGACTCTCCCTCCGTCCGTTGGCTGCTGTGACGGTCGCCGTGACTCTCCCTCCGTCCGTCGGCTGCTGTGACGGTCGCCGTGATTCGCCCTCCGTCCTCGGCTGATGTGACGGTCGCCGTGACTCTCCCTCCGTCCTCGGATGCTGTGACGGTTGCCGTGACTCGCCCTCCGTCCGTTGGCTGCTGTGACGGTCGCCGTGACTCGCCCTCCGTCCTCGGCTGCTGTGACGGTCGCCGTGACTCTCCCTCCGTCCTCGGCTGCTGTGACGGTTGCCGTGACTCGCCCTCCGTCCGTTGGCTGCTGTGACGGTCGCCGTGACTCGCCCTCCGTCCTCGGCTGCTGTGACGGTCGCCGTGACTCGCCCTCCGTCCTCGGCTGCTGTGACGGTTGCCGTGACTCTCCCTCCGTCCGTTGGCTGCTGTGACGGTCGCCGTGACTCTCCCTCCGTCCTCGGCTGCTGTGACGGTCGCCGTGACTCTCCCTCCGTCCTCGGCTGCTGTGACGGTCGCCGTGACTCTCCCTCCGTCCTCGGCTGCTGTGACGGTCGCCGTGACTCTCCCTCCGTCCTCGGCTGCTGTGACGGTCGCCGTGACTCTCCCTCCGTCCTCGGCTGCTGTGACGGTCGCCGTGACTCTCCCTCCGTCCGTTGGCTGCTGTGACGGTCGCCGTGACTCTCCCTCTGTCCGTTGGCTGCTGTGACGGTCGCCGTGACTCTCCCTCCGTCCGTTGGCTGCTGTGACGGTCGCCGTGACTCTCCCTCCGTCCTCGGCTGCTGTGACGGTCGCCGTGACTCGCCCTCCGTCCTCGGCTGCTGTGACGGTCGCCGTGACTCGCCCTCCGTCCTCGGCTGCTGTGACGGTCGCCGTGACTCTCCCTCCGTCCGTTGGCTGCTGTGACGGTCGCCGTGACTCTCCCTCCGTCCTCGGCTGCTGTGACGGTCGCCGTGACTCGCCCTCCGTCCGTTGGCTGCTGTGACGGTCGCCGTGACTCGCCCTCCGTCCTCGGCTGCTGTGACGGTCGCCGTGACTCGCCCTCCGTCCTCGGCTGCTGTGACGGTCGCCGTGACTCGCCCTCCGTCCGTTGGCTGCTGTGGCGGTTGCCGTTCCATGGGCCCGGGAACGAGCTTTCTCCAGCCCGTGTCAGCTCCCACTGCAGTCCCAGCACCGTTGATATACAGATATTGGTCGAGCTCGGTAACACGTGCAACATTATACACGTCTCACTGGTCGATTTGCCTCGTTTGAAGAAAAAGAACTGATCTGTTGCATGCCTTGCAACTTCGTGTCGTGCTGTTTATAGGCATGTCGATATGACGATAGTGCTGCAGGTGCCATCAAACAAAATGTGCCATTTTCTTCGGTGGCCCATCGCTAATATTGGTGATGGGGCTTAATGGCCAGGTCTGATCAATGTACGATGTACGATAAAACTGCGACGTCCCAACGACACTGAACCGATGAATACGGCTCGCCTAGCAACTCATACGTTAGCACGACTTGCGTGTGATCTAGTGTTTGCATATCGCCATTACCTGAGCGGTTACGTTTTTTGAATAGGATCCCAACCTTCCTATCCGAATCGGCCTCTGCAGATTTGGCATGCCGATTCAGGTAAATGTGAGATCGGATCCTTTTAAATGGTTGCGGTTGATTATTTGATTGATGTTTGGAGCCACAGACACTGAACAGTTCCCCATATCATTTGCTGGATTCGGGGAACAGTTTATTCAGTTAATGGAATGTCAGCCCGCGATGTGCAGGGAATTGCCGGGTATTTGGGACATTTTTTGCGACGGGTTGGTGATGTGTTGCGGATGTGGAGAGCGCATTACGATGTGAAAAAGCGTCCAAATCACCAGGGAACTTACTAACAAATAATAGCACCGGTGGGGAAGGCGCGGCCGCTGTCGCAGCTGTCGTATCTGGGATGATCCACCGGAGGATTGGGATACGGGAGCGGTACCCCAGTGAGGCTTGCGCGCACGATATCTTTGGACCCTTGTGGATAATCATGTCGGTGGTTGTGCGGTGAGATGGTATCCTGCCGGCATTTGTGCGTCAGAACGATATGCCGTCGGTGTTTATGTGGTGGTGGTTATTCTGCCTGTGCATGTGAGGTGGGACGGTGTTCTGTCGGTTCTCCAGACGAGAATCAGGGCCACGTCGGGCCGCCGCGGCTGGGATCACCGCCTGGCAATAACCACAACAACGTTGTGATGCAGGTGGATACGACGATAGCGAGAGACGGCCGACGCTAGCCTGCCGGTGTTTGTAAGGTGGGATGGTATCCAGTCGGTGTCTGTAATGTGGGGGGGGGACGGTATGCTGGCGGTGTTCGTGCGTTGTTCAGTACACCGCCGGTGTTTGGCCGTCGCCCGGTCTGCTGACGCACGACTGGTGCTCCTCAGCCAGGGTCAGCCCTGTGATTGGTGTGCGGCTCTAGACCGGGCCATCTTTGTGTGGCGGGCCGGCGGCCAGGTGCTGTTTGCCAGCCTACTCGGCTGCGGGCCGGCCCAATGTTGGCGTTGGCGAGCCAGGGCCGACGCACGTCATTGCTGCCTCCAGGCTGAGGCGGCACGCGGCGCTGCCAGGTGCTGAGTCACCGGCTCGGCCCGTCCCGTCCTGGGGCCCTACACCGCACCGCACCGCGCCACAGTACACAGCACCACGCCACAACACAACACAACACAACGCACCGCACCGCACCGCACCGCACCGCACCGCACCGCACCGCACCGCACCGCACCGCACCGCACCGCACCGCACCGCACCGCAACGCACCGCACCGCACCGCACCGCACCGCACCGCACCGCACCGCACCGCACCGCACCGCGCCGCGCCGCACCGCGCCGCACCGCACAGCACATCACAGCACAGCACAGCACAGCACACACAGCACAGCACAGCACAGCACAGCACAGCACAGCACAGCACCGCACCGCACCGCACCACACCACACCACACCACACCACACCACACCACACCACACCACACCACACCACACCACACCACACCACACCACACTGCACCACACCACACCACACCACGCTACAACACAGCATAACAACACACCGCACCGCACCACACCACATTACAACACACCACACAACACCACACCACATTGCACCACACTGCACCAAACCACACCACACCACACCACACCACACCACACCACACCACATTACAACACACCACACCACACCACACCACACCACACTACACTACACTACACTACACTACACCACACCACACTACACCACACTACACCACACCACACCACACCACACCACACCACACCACACTACACCACACCAAAACACACCACCTCCCTGTTGAGCCGTGTGTGGTCGGCCGCTGCCGACACCAATGACCTGTTTTACGGCCCCTCAGACTGCTCAAGCGTCGGTCCGGCCACCAAAGTTTGGCCATGCTGGTGAGGCTGTGACATGAGTCGGCCGTTTAGCGCCTACGCATGGACGCGTCGCGGCGTGACGCCCATGGCTGGAGACGTTGTGGTCGGCTGGCATGGCGCAGACGGTAGTGCCGCGCAGTTGCGACTGGCAGCCGCCCAGGGAGGAACACCTGAGCCGTCAGGGGCAGTGGTGACGCGTGCAGAAATGTACGACCGTCAGTGGCACGGCTCGAGCATTCCGGGAGCCCACGAGACGCGCCGTTCGACGGCAGCTAGTCGGCCTGGGGGCATGCCACCGCCGGCGGCGGCGCACGCTCTGCATAGTGTTCAACATGGCAACACCGTGACGTACAGTCGCCACGAGGGAGCTGAGCGAGCGAGGCGACACCAAGCTGCGCCCGTAACCGCCGACTGCCGGCCGTACCAGGTCACTCATGGTGCACACGAGCTAAAACGGCGGACTGGTCGTCACATCTCTCCTGGGCGATTGCGTGCATGCGGCGGCGCAGATTGCGTGCTGCGAGAAGTGACAGTCCAGCTAACTCTTCTGTGCTTGATGAAGCGGATGTCTCACGGTTGATAGCTTCAAGCGACAAATCAATACTCGCTGTAATCGGTACGCGATGTGATCAGTGCGCACTCTGCTCGGTACGTGCTGTGCTAGGCACGTGATATGATCAGTCGGCCCTGAGCTCGCTCGGGGATGTCAGCCACAGCATAGCTCCGGCTATGGTCCAGATGCAACACCGGTGTATCGTGCAGCCGACCGGTGTTGCTGCCTGCACAACTGCGTATCTGCCCGCACGTGGAGCCTCAGAAACAGCGCGCTAAAACTGCGTGCAAAGCTGATATCATGGTCGGCGTGTTTAAACATTCCCAAGTCAGCTGGCTACACGGTGACGTGGGCATTCGTCTTTCCGGGGCATACCTATAATGGCGCATCAACACGCACCGTCTGTCTGTCTGTCTGTCTGTCTGTCTGTCTGTCTGTCTGTCTGTCTGTCTGTCTGTCTGTCTGTCTGTCTGTCTGTCTGTCTGTCTGTCTGTCTGTCTGTCTGTCTGTCTGTCTGTCTGTCTGTCTGTCTGTCTGTCTGTCTGTCTGTCTGTCTGTCTGTCTGTCTGTCTGTCTGTCTGTCTGTCTGTCTGTCTGTCTGTCTGTCTGTCTGTCTGTCTGTCTGTCTGTCTGTCCGCCTGTATGTCTGCCCATGCTGACGCTAATGCGGCTAGTCTGCATTGATTTTGGGCTGCAGCTCTGCTACCGACCGGAAGGCGCGGAGATGGGGATCTGAGGTAGGATGGAAGTGGTAAAAAGGAACCAGAAACGAGAGACCAATGCACTGATAACTGACGCCGGCAGCGAGAACAGAAGATAAATGTATTCCGAGTCTGGACTGCGGAAAAAGCAGGGTTGGTCTGATCGGAGTGCAGAGGTGCGTGACGGAGAAGGCAACGTCTGTATCCAGACTGGTGGTGAAGACAGCCCAGTGTATCCAGACCGGGAGACAGACTGTTCTACCCAGACAGTCGGCGGCAGGGGAGACGCTGTGCCCAGACGGTCGGCGGCTGGGGAGACGCTGTATCCAGACGGTCGGCGGCTGGGGAGACAGGCCGCTGTACCCAGACAGTCGGCGGCTGGGGAGACGCTGTGCCCAGACGGTCGGCGGCAGGGGAGACAGGCCGCTGTACCCAGACAGTCGGCGGCTGGGGAGACGCTGTGCCCAGACAGTCGGCGGCTGGGGAGACGCTGTATCCAGACGGTCGGCGGCAGGGGAGACAGGCCGCTGTACCCAGACAGTCGGCGGCTGGGGAGACGCTGTGCCCAGACGGTCGGCGGCTGGGGAAGGACGCTTACCCAGACAGTCGGCGGCTGGGGAGACGCTGTGCCCAGACGGTCGGCGGCAGGGGAGACAGGCCGCTGTACCCAGACAGTCGGCGGCTGGGGAGACGCTGTGCCCAGACGATCGGCGGCTGAGGAGACGCTGTATCCAGACGATCGGCGGCTGGGGAGACGCTCTATCCAGACGGTCGGCGGCAGGGGAGACAGGCCGCTGTACTCAGACAGTCGGCGGCTGGGGAGACGCTGTATCCAGACGGTCGGCGGCAGGGGAGACGCTGTAGCCAGACAGTCGGCGGCTGGGGAGACCACGCAGCCGACGCGTCGTCGCAGGTTGAATCGATAGCGCGGCCAGCCAATACACATCGGCCGGCCGGGCTCCGCTGACGGCGGCCGTCCCTGGCCAGGGGTGACGGAGCCGCCGCCGCCGCCGCCGCCAAACTGACCCACGTAGCCGTCTCTCGCCGCCAAACGGACCGTGCATCACGTCCGTCCAACTCTGCGCGTCCCTCCCTCGCCGCTGAGTTAACCACGCCTCCACCCACCCCTTCACCAACACTCCTCCTTTCACCGCTGAGCTGACCACACATCCCGCTCCCGCGCCCCCTGATCGCATCGCTGAATCGCTGACGCCCCCCCCCCCCCACACACACCAGGGCTGACTAAGCCGCTGCCGAGCCGACCACGCACCTTCCTCTGCTCCCGTCGTCCCACCGAAACGTGACTGGCCTGCCCCTGAACTGGCACGGCCGTCCCCGCGCCGCGTGTCATGCCGCGTGACCTGGTCCGCGTATGACCGTGAACGTCACGGTACGTAAACGGCCGGCGACTGCGTGCATCAGAACAATGGGTCGGTTCGTGGCGTGAGTTGGGTGCATTGCGCAACTGCTGCCGCTCCCAGCCAAAGCCATGGTCAAGCTGACTGTAAATGGACTGACTCTGAGCCGTCTGGCGGCTCTGATGCTTCGCTGGTCGTGGGTACGACTGCACGGGCCCGTACTATGCACCCACCCCGGACCATCCGTGGCGGCTGTAATCAGCACCCTGCGGCCGTCGATGATGAAGGCCGCCGTCATTGCTGACCCCAGTGGAACGCTGATGGCGGCCGCGCAGCGACGTCGGTCCGTCCTGGCCCGTCGTCGTCGACCCGACTCGTCATGGTTTATTCACGACATCCGGCGTCGAACCGCTATCGGGACCCAATCGTCGCCGCCGGACACAGCTCGGTGGCCGCCGACCGGCGCTGACTGAGCCGCAGCGGCCGTGCTGTGTGGTGACGTCAGCTGACTGAGGCGCAGCGGCCGTGCTGTGTGGTGGCGTCAGCTGACTGAGCCGCAGCGGCCGTGCTGTGTGGTGGCGTCAGCTGACTGAGCGCAGCGGCCGTGCTGGTGGTGACGTCAGCTGACCAGGCGCAGCGGCCGTGCTGTGGTGGCGTCAGCTGACTGAGGCGCAGCGGCCGTGCTGTGTGGTGACGTCAGCTGACTGAGGCGCAGCGGCCGTGCTGTGTGGTGACGTCAGCTGACTGAGGCGCAGCGGCCGTGCTGTGTGGTGGCGTCAGCTGACTGAGGCGCAGCGGCCGTGCTGTGTGGTGACGTCAGCTGACTGAGGCGCAGCGGCCGTGCTGTGTGGTGGCGGCGGGGTACTGGCGTCAGCTGACTGTACCGTCAGCCTGCGCTGCTTCTGAGCAAGTATGAACGCAGTAGTCGATGCGGCTCATTCATTCGCCTTGGACACAACTTCTGGCTCGAGACGTACAAGCACCTCCAACATCATCAGAAGTGTACTGTTTATTATCGCGCCATGCTCGGGTCCGTAATTCTGGTGCCATCGAAACGCTACGGCACACCGGCATGAATGCAGCCAACACCCTTGCAGCACGAACATTTCCGTTCGTCATCACCTCGACAACTCCGCAGCAACAATTAATGCATTCCGCCGGCCAATTGCTGCCGTGCACGAGCGAGAGCCAGTCCTGGCGCCGGCACGTTGCGTCTCCTGGGCCCCCGGCGTTTCCGTCTGCCAAGGTTAGTCTGCGAAGTTAACTGCCGCCAGAGTGTTGGCTCCATTCATGCGAGGATGAGTTGATGGCAGCGGAACAGATCTGTCCGGGCTCGGTGTCCCCCCCCCCCATCCCCATCCTCCTCCGGCTGTCAGCAGAGGTGTGTCGGACTGGTTGGGGGATGGGGGGGGGGGAGACGTGGTGGTGCGCCCGCGTGTTTGCCGCCAGCCTCAGCTGGGACCGGATGATTCACAGCGGTGTGGCGCCCGGCCCGCTGTCGTCGGAGCCGACGGCGGCAAATGGCGGTGAGCCGTCGGGTCCACTGAGCTGTGGTGTCGTGTGGCCACAGCACCGCCTGGTCTGTGGTGACGGCGGACACGTGCTGACGGAGCCACAGTCTGCTGGGTCGGTGTACCGCCAGTAACCCCGTGATCCCGGCACACGGCTGTGGTGACAGCCGTCCAGTGTTGTGTTGGTGTGTGTGGAGGCGCACTGTGTCACCCTCACGGCTGGCTGTTGTGTTGTGGCTGTGGTGACAGCCGTCCAGTGTTGTGTTGGTGTGCGTGGAGGCGCGCTGTGTCACCCTCATAGCTGGCTGTTGTGTTGTGGATGCGGTGACAGCCGTCCAGTGTTGTGTTGGTGTGCGTGGAGGCGCGCTGTGTCACCCTCATAGCTGGCTGTTGTGTTGTGGCTGTGGAGGCGCGCTGTGTCACCCTCACGGCTGGCTGTTGTGTTGTGTCTGCGGTGACAGCCGTCCAGTGTTGTGTTGGTGTGCGTGGAGGCGCGCTGTGTCACCCTCACGGCTGGCTGTTGTGTTGTGGCTGCGGTGACAGCCGTCCAGTGTTGTGTTGTGGCTGTGACCCGACTGTCGTCTACATGATGTTGTTTCGCCGGCTGCAGCGTCGGTGCTGGCAGCCGGGCTGCGGCAGTCTGTTGTTTCCTCTGTTGTGACTATGTGCCGTCTGCTTCAGGTGCCGGTGCCCATGCCACTGGGCTTCACATCACAGCACGTGCCGCTCTACTCCGGCCACCACCACCTGCCGCTGTGCGGCGCACCGTCCCACCTGCAGCCCTGTCAGATGTTCTGCGGCGGCGCACACTTCGCCGGCACTTGTCAGGTGCGTACACCAATACTGCCCCGTCCTTCCCTGCGGTGGGGCACACTTCGCCGGCACTTGTCAGGTGCGTACACCCACACTGCCCCGTCCTTCCCTGCGGTGGGGTACACTTCGCCGGCACTTGTCAGGTGCGTACACCCACACTGCCCCGTCCTTCCCTGTGGTGGGGCACACTTCGCCGGCACTTGTCAGGTGCGTACACCCACACTGCCCCGTCCTTCCCTGTGGTGGGGCACACTTCGCCGGCACTTGTCAGGTGCGTACACCCACACTGCCCCGTCCTTCCCTGCGGTGGGGCACACTTCGCCGGCACTTGTCAGGTGCGTACACCCACACTGCCCCGTCCTTCCCTGTGGTGGGGCACACTTCGCCGGCACTTGTCAGGTGCGTACACCCACACTGCCCCGTCCTTCCCTGCGGTGGGGTACACTTCGCCGGCACTTGTCAGGTGCGTACACCCATACTGCCCCGTCCTTCCCTGCGGTGGGGTACACTTCGCCGGCACTTGTCAGGTGCGTACACCCACACTGCCCCGTCCTTCCCTGCGGTGGGGCACACTTCGCCGGCACTTGTCAGGTGCGTACACCCATACTGCCCCGTCCTTCCCTGCGGTGGGGTACACTTCGCCGGCACTTGTCAGGTGCGTACACCCATACTGCCCCGTCCTTCCCTGCGCTGTCCGACTTGTCATGTAGTTTGCTGCCCTGTTCTGCCCCATCCCGTTCTGTTACAATGAACACGATTTAACTCTAGTCTAGTCGTACCCTGAGCTGTCCTGCACTCCTTGTCATGCCCTACAAGTCCCGCCGTGTTTCGTCTGCCACCCTGTACCGCTACGTGCTTCATGTTCTGTTCTGCATCATCCCGTCCTGTTCTATTCCGTCCAATCCCTTCCTGTGCCGTTCTGCCGTACCCCGTTTTATCGTGCAGACAAACTAGTGGCTCCCATTAGATATACGACACTCCATATCCCGGCCTCCGTCCGCCCCTTCCCCATCGTTAGCTGTCCGAGCATGTAGCCGAGGGGTCTCCCCTCCCTCCCCTTCCCTTCACCAGCCTGTCA